>WBNO01004214.1:152019-240023 GCA_013400575.1 Peucedramus taeniatus
AAATTTAAAGTTTTAAAATATAATAATATGTATAAAATAAAACATTTAAAACCAAAACTAATCCTTCTTCTTTACCTTCTTCCCATTCTTCTTCATAAATTTAAATATTATGTAAGTAAACAAAAAATCCACATTATAAAACACAAATAATTATTAAATTAAAAATAAAAATATTTTCAGTATCGTTTCTTAATTAAAAAATTTATCCTTTAAAAATTTTATAAAAAATACAACTCCATTTCGTAGGTTATTAATAAAATACTCTAAAACTCATCACTTATANGCCCCCCAATTCTTTCAGGCCTGGAAAAAAAAAAAAAAAAAAAAAAAAAAAGTAAAAGAAGGTGTTGGAACCCTAGCTGCTGAGAATTTTAGACTTTCTATACTAAAAAACACTAACCCCTAAAAAAACACTACATTAACCTAAAACCATTTAAAAAACTTAAAAAAACAACCCGTAAAATTATAAATATATTATTTAAATAAAAATATATATCACATAATAAAAAACTTAAAATTTAAAGTTTTAAAATATAATAATATGTACAAAATAAAACATTTAAAACCAAAACTAATCCTTCTTCTTTACCTTCTTCCCATTCTTCTTCATAAATTTAAATATTATGTAAGTAAACAAAAAATCCACATTATAAAACACAAATAATTATTAAATTAAAAATAAAAATATTTTCAGTATCGTTTCTTAATTAAAAAATTTATCCTTTAAAAATTTTATAAAAAATACAACTCCATTTCGTAGGTTATTAATAAAATACTCTAAAACTCATCACTTATAAAACTATGACATAAATAAAAACTGATAAACATCGAAATCCAAACAAAAAAATACCATCTCAAACATTTAATCCCAACCTTAAAAAAAAAAAAAAAAAGAGAAAAACAAGAAGGCATTAATGATACTCCTGAAATCAGGTGTGTGATTCACTCTCTAGGGATGGATGGGTGCCCATTTTCCATGCCTGATCACTCATTCCTGGTAAGATCTGGCAAACCCAAGTATCGATAGCAGTGGCCATTTGCCAAAGGGCTCCCAAGTGAAACTGCCAGCTCACTAATTAATGGAATTGGAGTGGCCTTCAGACAGGCAGGACTTTCAGTCATTGCGTATTTCCTCTGGGGAAAGGCTTTTCCTGAGGTGGGAAACAGGCTCAGGATGAAGGAGGGCAGAGCTGGATTAGATATTAGGAAAAACATCTTTATTTTAAGACTGGGGAGGCCCTGGCACAGGGTGCCCAGAGAAGTTGGGGACTCCCCATCCCTGGAAGTGCCCAAGGCCAGGTTGGACAGGGGACAGTGGAAGGTGTCCCTGCCCATGGCAGGGGGTGAAAATTGATGACAATTAAAGACCCTTCCAACCTAAACCATTCCATAATTCCCCACTTCTGTGTTTATAGGAATGTTTCCATTTGCCATCTCCTCGTGAAGCCTGGGACTCACCCAGCCCCACCTCTTGGAGCAGATTTCAGGCTGATCCTCAGGGTTGTGCTCTTCAGGCAACACTGAGACAGCAACACAGCTCCCTCACACCTCAGGAAACATCCCCACAGGAGAACTGGCTCAGGCAGAGCCCAAGGAGGGGTGAGCAACCACTGAATTGAGGTAAATATTACACCTCACCACAGCAGCACGTCCTTCTGCCAGCAGGAGAACAAATGATGCTGCTCTCCCAAGCCCTGAGTCTTGGAGGGCCTTATCTCATCTCTAATAACACACAAATTCTTATCTCTAGCCTGGTAAGATGTGAGCCCTGATCAAAGGTTCCTGTTAATAGCATTTATTTCTTGTGTGATTCTCTGGAAACAAATTCAGCCAACCCCACGTTTCTTGCCTTTATCTCTGTGGGGGCACAAGGTCTGGTGTCTTTTATCTGCTCTGCTGCCTCTTATTTCTGAGATGTGTAAGAACTTTATTTCCCTCAGAACAGGAGATCCTTCCCAGCTTCGGTTAAAATTGACCAAATGGTTCAAAAGTTGTTTGGGGGAAACAGGAAGCCAGAAGAAAAAAAAAGCTGAGTGACTTCGTGACTCCCATTTCCTTAAGCTCAATCCAAGCTAAAACACATCCTTGCAGAGAAAACAAGAATCCCTGGAGTAATCACTTGGTAAATAAACTTTTTCTTTAGGAACGTGCTCCTTTCAAGGGAATACACGCAGAGGTGGGAGAAGGGAATATCCTAGAAAAACTAAATTCCTTTAGGTGTTTTCAATATGCCTGAGAACAGCAAAAGGAGTGGAGTGTGCTCATTTAAAATCCCTTCCCCTCTTCCTCAGCAACTAAACTCTCCACTGGAGCGTGTAACAACACAGGACACAGAGACCTAAGGAAAGTGAGGGAAGTTTTTAATGTCAGAATATCAGCTGTGGGAAGCAATGCATTACTAAGGATTTATGGGACAATTTCTAGGTAATACTCAAGCGGTTTCCTTGTTTGTTTGTTTGGTTGGTTAGGTTTTTTTTGGTTGATTGGTTGGTTGGTTGGTTTTTGTTTTTTTTTTTTACATCAGGATGGTGCTACAATGCTGGGCTTTATGGGTTAGAATCCAGCAAGTCCCATTCTAGAAGCATCATCTGTCCCTCTGTGCTGGCTCTGAGAGGCCCCTCCAGGGCTGTGTCCAGTTCTGGTCCTGCAGGAGAGACCTGGAGGGGCTGGAGCGTGTCCAGGGCAGGGAACGGAGCTGGGGAGGGGCTGGAGAATTCCTGAGGGAGCTGGGAAGGGGCTGGAGAATTCCTGAGGGAGCTGGGAAGGGGCTGGAGAATTCCTGAGGGAGCAGGGAAGGAGCTGAGCCTGGAGCAAAGGAGGCTCAGGGGGCCCTTGTGGCTCTGCACAGCTCCTGGCAGGAGGGGACAGCCGGGGGGGTCGGGCTCTGCTCCAGGGAACAGGGACAGGAGGAGAGGGAACGGCCTCAGGCTGGGCCAGGGCAGGCTCAGCTGGGCCAGCAGCAGGAATTTCCCCATGGAAAGGGGGCTCAGGCCTTGGCAGGGGCTGCCCAGGGAGCTTTGCAGTGCCCATCCCTGCAGGTGGCACCTGGAGGTGGCACTGAGAGCTCTGGGCTGGGGACAAGGTGGGCATGGGGCACAGCTGGGACTCCATGGGCTGGGAGGGCTTTTCCAACCTCAGGGATTCTGGGATTCTGTGATTCACAGCTCTGCCCCAAATGTTTTTGGTGTTTGGGAGCTACAGCAGAAGCTCAACCAGCTTGAGGCAGGGCTGCAAACTGTAAAAACATTGGGAAGAGACAGAGGGTCCAAGTCCAGGGAATGGGTATTTAAGGATAATTGCCAACCATAAACCCTGGCACACGCTGGGTGTGGGTTCCCAGAAATGCCAGATTATTGGGAAAGCACAGAAGGAATTTAAAGAAGGTGAGATCAAAATCCCTATCTCTAAAAATCTCTTCAGTTTCTTTCCTGCCTGGCCAAAGTGTGTGTTCCCCTGAGATAAGAGCTCCACACAACCCCAGTTTCTCCTGGGTTTACTCAGGAGCACTAAAAGCAATACAGGTTCTGCTTAAAGAAATCCAATGGGAATCAGCAGAGCTCCCCTGCACAGCACCTGAGAGTGTATTGCTTCCAAAGTTCAATTTCCAGGCAGAGTGAAAGCTGGGATGTGAGGGGCAATCACTTATCACATCAATAAAAAAGAAACTGAATTATTGCCATAAAGATCATGGTAAAATCTATATTCTCATTTAAAGACTTCTGGGCAACCCTCAGCTTTCTGAATCAGCCACGTTAAGAAAAACAGATTGCACTGAGACAAAGGAGAGAGACTGCACTACAATGCAGAAAAGAAACAATGTGGGCAGTTTATTTCTCTCTAATTAAAAGATTTCCAATGCTGGGAGAAGCAGCAACAAAGGCCTGTGGCTGCTTATCTGCCCCAGGCTGGAGAGCAATCCACTTCACACCTGGGAGTGAGCAGTGACTCCAGAAATCTCGGGGCTGTCAGCAGGTCAGCTCAGCTCTGGAAACACTCATCTCCTGTCAGGAGAAAAGCACATCTGGCCCACAGAGGGGAATTTGTGCCAGTGGGGAAAAAGCTACATGGAGATCTGTGTGCAGAGGAACTGCTTACAGCACTCCCTGCCTTTGCTTGGTGTGTCCTGGGCTCCACCAAAACCCACTGTTTGTAAAAAAGACAGTTCAAAGTAAAAGCATGTTTTAAAAAAATTAAAGTAAAGTTTAAAAGAGCAAAAAGAATACAAGGGTTTGATCCATCATGGCTTGGTTTTACTTTGTTGGTTTTTTTTTCAAAATACAATTCACAAAGGGTTTTTTTTGAGACTGACTTTGTTCTTCCTAGGGGAGGAAAAAGCCCTAATGCCTAAGGTCCAGCAGACTCTCATGGGCTAAGGAAATGATTTCCCCTTGTTTTATGCCAGCCTGTCCCCCTGGGAGTGTTTGCTGGCCAGTGCCATCAGTCCTGTGTGTCACCAAGCCCCTGCTGAACGGTTGCAGCCTCTGAGCTTCACACAGGACCAGGTGGCCACAGTGGGCAGGACAGGGACATGTGGCCACAGGAGTGGCCGTGTCACACCTGCAGGAATGTCTGTTCTGCTGGGAACATGAGCAAGGCAAGGGGACCACAGTGCTCTGGGGCTTCTGACACTGACAGGGCTGCACATGGGTGCAAGATTTTTGGGTTGGCCCCAGCTGGACACTGGTGTGGGATATCACACCCTGTAACTCAGCCCCTCCCTGCAAAAAAAGTGAATTATTTCACACTCCAAATACAGAATTTGCTTCCTAGGGTTGATCAACACAAGTAAATTCACTTTTTGCTCTGCTAATAATAGTCTGTGAAACCAGGATTGTTCCCAAGATCTTGATACACAGCATATGTCTTATGTTCTCCACAAATATTAAACATGCCCCCGCCCATCCCTTCCATACTTCACCCTCATTTGCTGCTGTGACAAAGATATTCTTTAATGAATCTTAATGACTCATCCCAAATGTTGTTTTTTTGAATTGTGATAAGCACTAGACGGGGTGACTAATGGACTGTGTGCAACACCTAGACAACGTGAGCAATTCCTTGTTTGCTCAAACCATATTAGATACTGATAACAGATACAGGCATTGCACCTGCTGCACTGTAAAAAAGGAAAAAGCAACCAGGACAGATAAAGCAACTGCTGCTTGTATTTGTATAAAGTGAATTTATCTTGTCAGTGCTCCAGAGAACGTATGTTGGGGCTGCTATAAAGCTCCCAGCTCTTGTAAAAATGACTAATTTGACATTGTGCCCCTGGGGAAGTAAAAGCAGAAAGACAGCCAGCTTGGCTAGGATGGAACAGAGCTTCCCAGAGATGGCTGTGAATGAACATAGGCAGTGTTCCAAGACTGCCACAACTGGACACAACCATCTATCTACTCATCCTCTTCCAGCTCAACATCTACATCTCCATCACATCTACACTTACAGCTCAACCTGGCATTGCCTTTGCTTTTCCTACTTCTGCGGGAGTAGGGTGGGATTTCTTCATGGATAGACCTGAACAGCCTTCCAGCAGGAGAGGAGGTCAATAAAACAGGATGTAGATGTGACATATGGGTCATTTTAGTCAAAGTCACTCAAGAGATGAATTTTTGCTCCAGACGCTTCAGGCTGAGATCCTCACACGGAGTGGGGTGAATGCTCCTGACTACAGTGCTCTACTCCTGAATTTTTGCTTGGGTCAGGAGAGGAGCCATCAACTCCCTCACTCTCAGAACTTAAAAACACATGTCCCAGTAGAATCCCAGAGTCATTGAGTTGGAAAAGACCTCCAAGGTCATTGACCCATCCCCACCTTGTCACCCAGCCTAGAGCACTGAGTGACACATCCAGGCCTTCCTTGGACACCTCCAGGGATGGGGACTCCAAACCCCCAAAGCTTAAGAGCCCTTTGGTGAAGAAATTCCTCCTGATGTCCAACTTGAGCCTCCCCTGGGACAGCCTGAGGCCATTTCCTCTTGTCCTGTCCCTGTTCCCTGGGAGCAAAGCCTGATTCCCTCTGGCTGTTCCCTCCTGTCAGGAGTTGTGCAGAGCCACAAGGTCCCCCCTGAGCCTCCTTTTCTCCAGGCTAAACAATCCCAGCTCTCTCAGGTCCCAACACGCAGCACCTGCCTGGAATGAATTTCCAAATATTGTGTAAACAGAGATATTCTTATTCACTGACCACAGTGAGAGTCACTGCTGTGCTTTTTGTGAGGCTGTGCCTATGCACTGAGCATGCAGTAAGAGGAATCCATGGGTGAAATCATGGCATTCCCTTGCCAAAAGGAATCAAGTGATTAGAAATGACTCCGTTCTCACTTTCGGTGCCACGAGTTCTGCCACTACCCAGCACTTGGCTTGCACAGCTCACCCCACAGACCAAAGTCAATGAAGGGAAAAAGAACTGGGAGTTTGCTCTGGGAGGTAAGGGATTAATCACAGAATACTCTGAGTTGGAAAGGACCCACAAAGAATAACAAAGTCCAGCTTCTGGCCCTGCATGGACACCTCAACAATCCCAGCCTGTCCATCCCTGGCCAAAGGCTCCTGGAGCTCTGGCAGCCTCGGGGCTGTGCCCATTCCCTGGGGAGCCTGGGCAGTGCCAGCACCCTCTGGGGGAAGAACCTTGCCCTGAAATCCACCCTAAATCCCTCCTGGCCCAGCCCCAGCTGCTCCCTGGGTGCTGTCCCTGTCCCAGAGCAGAGCTTGGAGCTGTCCCTGGGAGGAGCTGCAGCCCCTGGGGAGCTCTGCCCTCAGCGTCCTCTGCTCCAGCTGAAAGAGAATGAAGTCAGTTGAGAATAATAAAGAAGGTAAAAGAAAACACAAAAGATGAACAAATTCTATGATGCCAAGGCTCAAGCCCTGACACACAGTGGAATATATCAGCTTGAAAAAAAAAAAAAATCTTAAGTCACTGTTCCAAAAATATTCCCAGTGCTCACAGGGGCAGTTCCCACTTAGAGAAGCACAAGAGCAGCAGTGACAGAGCTCTGAGCCATGGCCTCTCACACTCTGTGCTGTGAACATCATTATCTGCACACCTAGGGCTAAGGCAAAGTTTTTAAGCAGCAACTTTTACAGCCACGGAAGAACGATGCCAAACTCCTCTACTTTTTGGTGAGGGGGGAAGAAAATAGGGGCCCATACCCAGCAAGATGAATTCCTGCCCTCACTGCACTGAAGGGCACATCAGAGTGATTAGTGAGCTGACCAGGAGAATCACAAGCTTGTGCACAAGCAAAGTAATTCTTAAATGAAACCAGCAGGGAATAAAAGAAAAAGCTCTGCTGCTAAAGGAAGCTCAAACATACTTTTTTGAACCCAGTCATCCAAGAGCAATTATTAAGCTCTGTTGTTTCTGAATACACTTGGCCTTAAAATATTAGCATGTGCTTTTTGTTTTATGCCTCAGACTGCATGAAATGAATTAAATACACCCAAAATGGTATGAGCAATCTCTCAAGCACTAGCTAGTTTAACAACTAATCCTCTTCTTTAGTATGAAAAGCAAAGGTTTAGGTTTTTCAATCATATGAGGCATCATCCTACAGTTCATGTGTTAGGCATCTCTCCTGTCCACTGGCAACATTATTTGAGGCATGCCTGCAACATTTTCACTTAATTAAAAAAAAAAAAAAACACAACCAAAAACCAGATGCATAACCACTTAAAATTTTCATACTTTATGCAGCTGTGAGTTTACCTGACTTCTTTGAGAGTTATGAAGGTGAAACTTTAAAGGCAAAATGTAGCAATATCTGCTGCTGCTCAAACTTTGGCACAGTTTTGTGTTTTTTTTCTGGGCAGTAATTAGCCGTGTTGGTTTGCATGTGCTCAGAGTAATGACACACACACACAAATAACTCACTGCACTTTGTGACTCACTGCCATGCCTTCGCAGAAATTACCTTGGTCACCCTCTGTGCACCAAACAACGTGGGGAGAACTCTCCAGTGGGGACAGTCAGCTGTGTTTTATTTTAGCTGAACAATTTATTTTAGTGAACAATCTATGTCTGAGTGAAAAGCCATTCGACACCCCCCCGTTTCCCCCCCAAACCTGTATAAATATTTTGTTTCAGTCGAGTTTGAATGGCAGAGTAAATGAGTTTCATCCTTTGTTTCAACCATAACAGTGCCTTGTTTGAAGTTGCTATTTCAAGCTGGGAGAGCTGGGCCTTTATTTTTCAAAGATGTTATTTCCTGAGACCCTTTACTCTGTGAACTTACAGCCGGCCGGCCGCCACTGGAGCTTCATTGTTAATTGTCTTTTTTAGGGGCACAAATATACAGCCTTTCCTTTCAAATTCAGGATGGCTCTGTTTATTTACGCTGCTGAATGCAAACTCACTTTGGAGGAGGCATCCCTGGTGCTGCAGGGATGCCAGGAGCACTGGGAGGAGGTGCAGGGCTCTTCTGGACCATGAGAGCCCACCAGACATTTTTTAGGCTCTCAGGAAAGGGCTGCTCCAGGAGAAGGAGGAGAAGGAGGAAGAAGAGGAGGAGAAGAAGAAGGAACACGTGCACCCCAAACCTCCCCAGGCAGAGGAGCTGAGCCAACATGCAGATGAGGGACAGCAGGACAGGGATTTTCACTCCCGTGTGTGCCCTCTGCCTCTGTGGCGCAAGAGGAATTCTGGAGGAGTAAGTCACAGCTGCTCCGGAGCTGCAATGCAGCCCTGCCACATACCTGCCTCCTCACATTCCCCCTCCACGCTTCAAACCTCGGCATTTTTAGGATCTTATTCCCCCCTCTTTGCTGTCCCCAGCAAATAGGGTGTGCAGACAGCAAATGAAGCCGTTCCCAGAGCATCAGCTGCTGCCCTTCTCTCCCTCCAGTGAGCTCAGCCCTGCAGCTGCTCAGATCAGAAACATGGGGCCAAATAATGCCCTTGGACAGCCATCCATTGCCAGGTACTTCAAAAAAATCTAACTGGTTCCTTTAATGCACTACAAGAAGGTAACTCTTCTGTTTATTTCTGAGGCACTGTTGCAGAGAAGGGCAATTAAAAAAAAAAAAACAGAACTCACTTTCAGCATAGGTTCTCTTTCAAACAAAAAATTATGATGAAGAAGGACTGAAAAAAAAGTCTTACCTATCTAGACTACCACAGAAAGGAGAACTTTGCAATGTTTTTTTCTTTATTCTTTACCAGTTTTCTTTTCCCTTTCTAGCTTGAGCACCACAGCTAGTTTTCCCTCACTCCTACAAAAAAAAAAAAAAAAAGCAAAAATATCAGAAAAAAAATCTCAGAAGATTGCAGCTAGATGCTGATTCAATCATCCTTAAATTGATACATAACTCCCCCTTTTGTCTCTGGCTCACAGAGTGCCAACACTGTGTAAAATGCAGGAGTAAAACCACAGAAAATTGTGAGGAGGACAGATAATTCCTGAAATAGAACCAAACACACAGGCACAAAACAAAAACCAAGCCAAACCTATTTTTCCTTTGACTCTCTAAGTTAATGATGTGACATTTTGAAAATGAGCTGTGCAGAGGGGACAGAGAATTAAAGAGGAACTTTGGACTGGAAAGTTTCAGCTCTCTGCTCTGACCTGCTGGGCTTGCTCTGGGCTTTGGCCACTCCAGATCAGAGACTTCCCCAGATGAAGCTTTCACTCACCCTGGGAATATTCATTCCCAAATATCAAATTGGCATTTTCCCTGCTGCCACTGTGCACCTCTGGAGGAGCCTGGCTCTCCCTTTGCTCCAACCTTCCATTAAGGAGTTGAAATTATCAATGAGATTCCCCATTAGCCTGCTTTTCTCCAAACTAATGAAACCCAGCTCCCCTCCTCATACATCATCCAGCCCACTAAGCACAAACCACTTCTAATGAACTCTATTTCTATACTAACAATAAGTAAAATCCAATGAACTTAAATACTCTTACATAAGAAGAACTGCTCTAAAAATAAGACCTTTCAAGAGAGCAAAATATGGCCAGGTTAATAATTTTGCTCTGGGTCCCAGAATGTTAATTTAGCAAGAAATAAATAACTCCCAGCCTTTCATCTTATCTTTCTGACAGATGTTTCCCCTATAAAAAGGGTGTCATAATTGTTTTTGTCAGTGTTATAATTAACATTGCTATGCAGCTGACATACAGTTTTTAATGGTTTCCCCTAGGATTATAGCAGATGTTGCCTTATTAGATCAGGGCTCTCCTGGAGTAAGAAATGTCATTGGCATAATCAAGACACTTCTTTAAGCCTCTCAAAGTAGACTGTCACAATTTTCCCAGTAACATTTGACCCTAAGGGATGAAATATATCCTGCTTTTCTAAGGAGAAAGTTTTCTGAGGAGTTTGAAAGAAACACTGAAAAAAAAAAAAATCCAGTTTTTGCTACAGCCAGAAATAGCTGGAAGATACAGGAGGGAGCCCTGAAAACTGCACCAGCAAGGCCAAAGAAATTGTGGCTTTTTAATGGCAAAAATATTCACAGGCAAAGGTAGAGGATCAGCTGAAATCTGGTGAGGAGCTGAGAAACAGCAGTTAGTGGGCTCTTATTATAAGAAAAGTTACAACCCTGTGACACAAGTGTTAATTTGAAATGGAACTTGAAATAAAGCAAGGTGTAACAGCAAGCTTGTCTCTAAGTGCAGTTTGGATCCCTGGTGTTCACTGAAAATCCAGGGAAGTCAAGGGGGAAGGAAGAAGAAAGGGTGGCTCTGATGGTCAGCCAGGCTGGGCAGCTGGGAAGGTTACATGGATCCCTTGTCTGAACACACACAAAATATTTAATATCATTATAAATCATTTGTAGGTGATTTGGCAAGAGAACCAGGCAAGTTAGGTGACTCCAACCTAAGAAAAGCCACCCAGGCCTGCCTGTCCATGAGATCTCAGGGGGAACTCACTTCGACAAAATAAATTCAGCAGAAAGTAACTTTACATTTTGGTGTCACTGAGCTCCTTGCAACTTTCCAAGGGCCACCAAATTTTTTTTTCCCCAAGGTGTGAGGAACGCCAACTCTGTTTCACAGGCTGCGGCGTCAGGATCTGCCATTCGCAGGCTGCAGCTTTTCCGCGTCGCATCCCGTTTTATATTAAGAACTCCCCAAAATAATTGTGGAAGGTGCGACATGACATAATCACTGAAGCTCCACAGCACCGAGTGCCGCAGTTTACTTAGGAAAATCACGGAATCAGGTTGGAAAAAGTCTCTTGAGAGCATCGAGTTCAACTTTTGACGGTCCGCCAAACCGTGGCACCGAGTGCCACATCCCGATGCTCCTTGAGCACCTCCAGGGATGGCGACTCCACCATCTCCCCGGGCAGTTCTAATGCCTTCATCAGCCTTTCTGTGAAGAAATTCATCCTGATGTCCAAATAGACTATCTCCATTTGTAATTTTAGGTGTTAACCCTCCTAATCTCACCCATCTCGATGAGAGGCACTGATTAAAAAGCAAGCATGGAAAACGTCCAGCGTTAATTATCTCACGCATAACCGGTGAGGGGGGAGGAAACAAAATTTAAAAAACAACATCCGTCTATCGGAACGACACAAAACAGCTCTTTTCCCCACTTTTCCTCCCCGAGCCGCGCTCGGCATCCCCGGCGCTGGCGGAGCGCGGCTGTGCCGGTACCAGCGACGACAACAAGCGGAGGGGCCGGGCTTGTGGGAGGCGGGTCCGGCCGCCTCCCNGCCGGGCCGCGGGTCAGCGCCCACGCACCGCGGGCACCCGCCTGCCTTCCCTGCCGCATCCCGCCCCTTCTGAGCCCCCGCTCCTTTGGCCGGGACTCGCCGCCGGGATCAGCGCTGTTGTTGTTGTTGGCCGGCGCGGCCGCATCGAGGATATTTTGGCTCGCCGAGAGGCAGCGGCGCCTCGATCCCTTGGACGCCGCGTGTGGGGCCGGGGCCGCCGCCGGGGAGGGAGCGCAGGAGCGCCGGCATCGAGGGCCAGGTGAGGCGGGGGGACGGAGGGGGGAGAAAAGGGGAAAGGGCTCATCGTGCTCCGGCAGCTTTCCTCGCCGGTGCTCCCCTCCTCGCTGGTGCTCCCCGACCCGTGGGCGCCGCGGATTCTCCTCGGGGATGGCGATCGCAGCGCCGGAGCCTCCCCCGGGGGCCATGAGGGGCTGAGGAGAGCGGCCAGGGGCTCATCCCCCGGGGGATGCCGCGGCCCCGGCAGGAAGGGGTTAATGGGCAGCGCGCTCTGGATTTGGTTAGGACTTTAAAGGGACTTTAAAAAAAAAAAGGCAAATGTTGGGCTGTGTGATCTGCCCACCGAAGTTTTTTTTACGTGGGCGAAGCGTGTGTCATGTGTGTGTGAAGCCGGGCAGGCTCCCGGCGGAGCTCGGGGGCTGCGCGGGGCACGCCGTTCCCTCCGACCCTCTTCCTAGGCAGACTGGTTTTATCCCCTGGAAAAATTGCCATTTAAAGGAAAAACAACAACCAGGCATCGTATCTCCCTACCCGCTCTCCCTCCTAAAAAAATGCCCCCCAAAAAACAGGAGGAATAAGATTGAAGGGACAGCAGAGCCATCGGGGACACCAGCGCGCTTCGCTTCTCCATGTGGATGCTGCCCAGCTGTGCCCAGCTGTGGGCAGGCACCTGGCTGCTGCTGAAAAGAAGGCGATCAGAATTCAGGAGTATTAGTTAATAAGTGCCTGATCCTGTTGACCCTGTTCTGGTTCACCCACTCAGCTATGCGGGGGTGTTGAGGAAGGTGTCCTGCCAGTTAAACCAATTATAGCTGGCAAGTCGCAGTCATCAGCGTTAGTGGAGGAGTTGGAGGTGAGGCCCAGTCGCACCGTGTTGGGCCGTAGTGGTTTTTCTGAACTTAAAAACAGCAGCTAAGTCCAGCAGAAAGCCAGGTTTAACCCTCTGTGCCAATCCGCGTTGCCTTTCCAGCTCTGTTTGTCTGTAAGGGTTTTGTATCTCCGGGCTGGAAATTTGTGCTGCAGATGGGGAAAGAGCTGATGTGGGATGAGGAGGGGATGTAGAAATTCCTCTGCTTGAGATACTCGGCTGGAGCGTTGCAGAACATGCTGAGGATCTCCATGTGTTTTACAGCCAGAGCTCAGGGTCTCCTTTTTCCAAAGCTTTCCTTCAGAACAAGCCCAGCATGGAGAAAAAGGGGCTTGGGTTAATGAGCAATGCCGTGCAATCAACACTTGGTGTAAACCTTTTGTCTTAGGGCCCTAAACATCTCTAAAGAAACAAAACAAAACAAAAAAAAGACAGGAAGGAGAGAATCCCTTTTAGTGGACGGGAAAGTGCCTAACAGGATTTGTGGAGAGGTCAGAATTGCACACAAGTGGCAGGAATCTTATTTGTACTCCTAACCAGAGATCAGACCTCAGTTTACAGAATATACATATAATATTTTCACAAATACTCAAATCCCCAAGCCAGTTATCCCCGGCCAACAAAGCAGAATTAAAAGGCAAAACAAAGGGTGTTGGAAATTGCCATATACTTTTTAAAAAGCCCAGCCAAATGCAAGGATAAACAGTTGTTTAAACTGTGGCAAATTTAATGAACAGATTAGGATGCTTGCTGAGTGAGACTCATGCTGTGTGAAATTCTTTGCTGCTCAATGAGATGTGTAATTTAGATCAAATATTTGTACGTGCTGTTTGAGGTAAAAAACATCATTCAGTAGATTGCACTTTTTGAGTAACATTAATGAATATTCTTTTCAGTGTCAGTTGATTTATTTTGTTTCAATTATAAGGCCCAGTCAAGTTGAAATAGGCCTTTCATGTTAAGGCCTCTTGCTATTTTTTTTTTTTTAATTTTTAAGGGATCAGCTATTTAAGAGGATGAAAGGGTTCCTTGTCATTGGCTGTTGGATGTTTTTATTTTCCTCTCTGTTTATATGGATGGCTTTTGAATGTGTTGCCATTTTCAACAAGCTGGGCTTATTTTGTTAAGATCCTAATTGACGATTTTTTCTGAATTTTAAAGTGATTTTTTTTCCTTGTGTTAACACGGTGAGTGATAGATTTAGCTTGTAGTAAGTGATCACAGTTTTGTGAAAATCTTGATAGAGTCCTCTGTGGGCATTCAAGTACAAGTGCATGTTTTCAGGCAGTTGCTGTGGAGCAAGGGAATTCAGCCCAATGCTGTGGAAAAAGGGAAGGAAAATTAAGAGTGTAGCTTGATAAGGTATCATTCACTGACACCTGAATTGCAGCATCACTGTTCAGATAAACCTGAACAATGGCCATAAAACTGGCTTTATTCCTTATGTTTGGTCTTTCCCCTTGGATATGAAGCTTATCACTCTTCTCCTTAAGTGATATATAGGAGAAAAATCACACAGGCCTCACACAACTCTGTTCCTGGTAATAAAGGCAATATGATAAAGGTTTGACTTCAGTGGCATGAGCATATTGATAGTGGTCCCATTATCAGCCCTTTAAAAAGGGTATTTTACTGCATAAACCCCTTTTCAATTAAAACTTAATCCCTCTAAAGCTTTATAAATGTGTTAATCCTGTGTTTAGAAAATGTACAAGATCATGTGGTTTGGAGTAAAGTGGTAAAGGCAGGAGGTTGGGGACACTGGGACCTGGCTTCTCTTTTATTATTCATGAAGGGGTGAATGCAGGAGGTGAAGGTGTAGCAAGGTGTCACTCTGTCACTCCTCTTCCTCTGAAAGCCAAAGTCTGAAGTGAATCATGGCCTGTGAGAGGGCACAGAGTAAGCAAAAATAACACAAAACTGATTACCTAAGATAATGGGTGAAAAGTTGGAAAATACCCCAGAGAGACAGGTACTTGGTGGACAAGGGGTTTCTGTGGGCTTTGTAGGCAAACACAAATTTTGTGAAAGGTCTCCCAGCTGAAAACAAGATGGGAATGTCCTGTGTGGTTGGGATGTTGGAAGAGCTTTCCCTGTATCTCATTTCCAGAGCTGCTCCATGCCCAGAGCCAGAGCAGTCTGGTACATCTGGTAACATCTGCTTCCTCCTCCTTTGGCTGTGGTTTTAATGGGACCCCTCTCCTTTTTCAGATGAGTGACTTTGGGATCAGGAACATGGATCAAGTAGCTCCTGTGTCCAACATGTACAGAGGAATGCTCAAGGTGAGTACCCTGGAGCTGTCACTTCCCAAACCCAGCCAGTGCTTCTGTTGTGTTCCTGCAGTGCTAGAACAGGAATTGGACAAGCCAAGTGAACACAGGTTTAACTGCTCCCCTCTAATCTTCTGCCAGAGTGTCCCCACTGAGTTCCACAGGGATGTGAAAAGCAGGACTGGAATAGGAAGGTGCAAATCTTGCACCTTCAACCCTCTTCCCTAACAAGGCTCCCTCTCTCCATTCCCTAAATCCTAAGAATTTAAAGGAGGTAGACAAGAACTGAGCTCAGATTTGTTGGTGGAACTTCTGCCAAACAAAGGTTAAAGGATGGGCAGCAGGAGAGGGTTTGTATCTTTAGTTTGATGAGACTGGCAGAGGCCTGTCCTGATAGGACTGGTCAGGTTTGGTACCTTCCTGAACCTTGTTTGGATTAAAAGTAGGTTGTTCACTTCCAACTGTTATTAATGGAAACCAAACACATTGTAATAACTCCAAAAATCATTAAATTTATTTTATCTTCAGGTAGACTGGGTCTGTTACCTTGTTTTGAAAGGAATTTACAGACTGAGGTCAGCAGTATAAAGGCTCAGTTTTAAAGGGCTTCCCCCCTCCCCATTCATGCAAGTTGCTTTTTAATCCCAGTATCAGTTTTTACACAGCATTGATTAATGTAAACCAAGTAAAGGTTAGGGAGACCCTTTCTGTTCTCATTAGCTTTGAGGAATGGCCATGGTTTGAAGACACAATGAGGCTCTGGGATGCTGACTGCTCTGATGCTTTATGTCCCCTCTTAACCTTTTTTTCTCCTCATAAAAAAATCCGGGAGATCCCCAACTTAACATCTGTGTGCTCTTAACACAATCAGCAGTTATTCAGTGTTCAGTTGTCAGAGAATTAAGTCAGAGGTTTGTGTTCTGCTGTGCTGTAGCTGTTCACATTCCATTTTATCTCGTTCTGCAGTAATTCTATGGATTGAAAAGCCAACCAAAGTAGTTGTGTAAGTGATAGGACGAGCAGAAGTCATTCTGCATTGTGTTTTTCCTCTTTTACTACTATGAAATGAAGAACGTGCTTGCACATTAATTTTCTCCCTTTTGAAATATGAAACTAGCACGGTATGGATTTTACTCATTCACATGCCACAGCATTTTTTCCAGTGACTCAGGAGAAGGGTCAGCCATTTACACAAAATGCAGGAGTTTCCAGATTGTGTTGAAAGAACTTGCCCTTTCTTTTAGGTGCTAGAGATGAGTCAGAGCTTTTATCTAGTAACGTATAAAGAATCTTTTACCCGCAGATTTGGCAGCTGTTATTAACTTGTTTTATTCACACATGAGCCTTTCAAGGGCTGGCTTTGACTTGGGGAGTACCTGAAACAGGGGTTTACAATTTGGTCCTTGCTGGCCAGGAGATTTTTACATGAAAACTTAAGGAATATGAGGGGAAATTAATCCTAATTTGCTGTTCCAGGAACATAGTTTAGGTTGCTTTTTGCCTTGCACGTGAATACTGCCCTGAAAAATCCTTGCCTTGTCCTCAGCTAAATCCACTCCTTTGGCACAAGCTGGCAAATCAATGTTAGCCTAAACCAAATAAACATTTGCAAGTTGCCTTTGTCTCCAGCTCCCCGAAGGGCAGGAGCTGCCATGAGCCAGCTGCAGCTTTCCAGAGCAATGTTCTATCCTCAGGTGCCTTGAAAAATATCTCATTGGCAGCTTTTATCCATCTTTGCCTCAAGATGTTGCAGATATGGTTTCCCTGTGACTAACAAGCAAGTTTCATAAGTTGTTTTTGAAGATATTTCCTCCTCTGCTCACATTCCTGCTGCCCCCCAAAGACTAGAGTGGTTGGGGGGAATTTAATAATTTCATACCAGCATTTCTGGTATACACAGTTGGAACAAGTCAAGTTTGAAAGGTCAAGTTTGAAAGGAATTAAGTTTTCAAAATATAACAATATTTCTTGAATGTCAGTGTATCAGTAGAATCCACTTTTATCTGGAACATTTTTATCAGTCTTGTTTATCCCTTGCTGTAAAATGAAAGTATAAGTGTTTCACTGAGTGTCTGAGCACTTGAAAGACTTCAAAATGTGGTTGCTGGCAAATGCAGTAAGGCAGAAATGTAAAAGTTGCTGCAACATCCTTCCTCAAGTCCTGTAAAGCTGACTGTGTTACTAAAGTGATGTGGTTCAGATGAGTTTCATCCCTTTAGAAGAAAAAAACAAATTCATAAATCTACTGTAGGTTTTGCACTCGCAGTGTTCCCATAATTTAATGATCTGCCATCAAATCCTCATCAAGTGGATAATCAATTTAAAGGGTAAGGGAAATGAGGATTTCTTTAAAATGTACCTGGAAACAAATATGTATTTATACACACATTCTCTATTGTTAAAAACCTCAATTACAGGAAAAAGCCAAAGAATTATCTTGATTTGGCTTGCCTGTAAGCTGCAGAACATCCCCCACCTCGAGGGCCCTTATCAGTGGGTTTTATTCTCGTAGCAGAAGCTGTGCCCTCCTTGTGGTTACCTTTCAAAGCTGGCTTATTCAAGGTAGTGGTTGTGCATAATCTCCAGATCTAGGAAACCAAACCCAGACACTTCCTAGCAGAGGAGTTACAGCTCTCCAGCAAAATGCTTACGTGGTTCTGTGTTTATTCTGTTCCTCTGCAGCGTCAGCCGGCGTTTGACACCTTTGACAGCTCAAACTCCCTTCTTGCTGGATATTTTTTCTCACTCAGTGAAGACCAAACGCTTCAGGAAGTGCCAACAGGATTTGACTCCACTTCTTACGGTAAATCTTCACTTTGCTCCTTAGTCCAGTCAGCAGATCAGAAATTTTTGGGATCTAACTGGGTTTCCTGGGTGTGCCAAGTGGATTTCTCTAAAAAGATGTGGTTTAAATCACAGATTTCTTGTGCGTGCTTGGTTTTATTCATGTGAGTTTCTTTGTGGATAGTTGTTGTTTTCTGTACTGAAAAGAAATAGGAACTGGGATGCAGTAGCATAACAGACTGATTTTTTTTTTTCATGGAAAAAGCCTTAGTAGGAGTTTAAGCAGAGCTAAGAGTTTAAAATGTAAAAAGAGGGTTTTGTGTATTTAACATGTCAACCATAATTAAAGTGCAAATATTCAGAAAGCTTTTTTAATTCTCTGGTGTTAAATCTCAGTATATTTTATTCCATACTTTAAGAAAACAAGGTGGGGATGTTTTAAGATTTTTTTGTTTATTTTATTTGTGTGTGTTTAGGTCAGTATCCCACCAAGAGTGCCCTACATATCCTTGCCTAAAATCCCTGACAAAATGTAGATATTTTACCTGATGCTGCTTTTATCTTCCCTTAGGGAAAGGAAAAAAAACCCTCAAGCCCTCAAACCCAGAAAACCACAGCTCTTTTGTTCTAGTGTGATTCTAATCAGTCACCTGCTCTGGTCAGCAAAGCAAGTCTTTGCAGATATTAGGAAGGGTGTGGTAAGGGCAGAAGTTAGGCACAAGTGCAACCTGTAGATAGTCTGGGAGAGCAAGAAGAGCTGCACAGCTCTGAACTGACTTGGAATCTGCCAAGACCAACTGGGACAGTGGAAGGTGTCCCTGCCCATGGCAGGAGGTGGCACTGGGTGGGCTTTAAGGTCCCTTCCAGCCCAAACCATTCTGTGACATCATTCTATGATAAAATGAGGCCCCTGCTGAGTGGGAGCTGAACTGATCCTTAAAATAGAATCTTCTTGTAAATTTGAATGTCAGTGAAGTGGATCAGTGATTTTTACTGACATACAATGGTGCCAGCTTTGTGGTTTGATGCATTATTCACCCCCAGCTTGTTACCAGTCACATTTGTTTGGTCCAGATGATGGAATAATCCATTGCACCATGTGCTTGGGTGATGAGATATGATAAGGTCTAAAATGCAGTGTTGAGTAGTGCAAGCTGGCTCTTCACAACCCTGCTGTCAGTTGCTTAGCTCTCAAATTAAATAAAGATTGTCTGGAGTTGCAGAGAAGTCTCAGGGCAAATTATAGGTGGTAAAATAGGAATAAGCAGTCTCATTTCCCTTAAAAAAAAAATCAAGTTTCCCTGCAACAAAGGCACTTTATGTAACTACTGAGAGTAAATAAGGATCTATGCATGGAAAGCTGCAAAGCTCTAATTAGTGATGCAATCTTATCAAACGAGTAGCTCAGAGATTTTAGAGCATGGTGATCTCTGTTTTTAAAACACCAACTTTCTAGCATCCTTTGTTTTTTTTTTTTAATTCTCCAAATAGCAAAACCCAGTCACTCCTTTCAGTGCCCTGAAGTTAATGTGTCTTCTTCCTCCCCTCCACCCCTTTTCTTTTCTTGCAGAGTCGAACAACTGTGAATTGCCTCTGTTAACCCCGTGCAGCAAGGCTGTGATGAGTCAGGCCTTGAAAGATACTTTCAGTGGTTTCACAAAGGAACAGTGTCGGCTGGGTATCCCAAATAGTAAGTGTTTGCTATTTATAAGCTTTTTTTTTTTTCTTCTTTTAATGCTAAGGAGGAGGCTGAATAGCTGCTCTTTGAAAAGGAAGGAATGATGTCAGTAGGAAATACAAGAATGGATCCTATGTGAATCTGGCACAGCTTGCCTTGGAAAGGCCAGACTTGCTGGTGTTAAAAATGGGTGCATGGAGAGCTCATGCTTTGGCAGCATGAGAGAGTCAAGCAAGCTGAGGACATCTCTGGTTGCAAGTGAATGCAGAAAGAAAAGAGAGGACTGGGTTGTTTGGGTTTTTTTTTTAATTCAAGAATACATTCATTCTGAATTCATTCACAACTCAGTAACTTGGCTAAACAATTTTATTTTTTTTTAATTCACTGCTTTCTAAGGAAGATTATTTGACAAGGGCCAGGAGTTATCTCTAAATGTTGGATCCTTCCTGTCTTGCAGATCCCTGGCTGTGGACTGAGCAGCAAGTTTGCCAGTGGCTTTCATGGGCTACCAATGAGTTCAGCTTGGCAAATGTGAACTTCCATCAGTTTCTTATGAGTGGTCAAGACTTGTGCAACCTGGGCAAGGAGCGTTTCCTGGAACTGGCACCTGACTATGTGGGTGATATTCTGTGGGAACACCTGGAACAGATGATAAAAGGTAGTTAGAGAGCCAGAAAAAGCTCTTTGTTTAGGGCTCTCCTAACAGAAACAGAAATGGGACTCAATTTCAACAATGGTTTCACTATGAAAGGTTTTATTGCACATGGAAACTTGAAATGAACTTTAAAACTTGCTTAATAAAAGCAATATCAGCACTGTCAGTACATCCTTGGTATGCAAAGCACAGATGCAGATGGCTGCAGACATTCTGTGTGCAGGCTGAGTACATTTGTGGGCAGGGTTTTTTTGGGAAGATCACTGGAATAAGTGAGACTGGGGTATGGACCAGTGTAAATACCCCATAAATCAAACAGTTAACTCCATAAATACAAAGTTAACTTAACAGTTGGACCTTAAAGCACATTGCAATTATTGCTGGTTTTCAGTTTTATGTGAAAATTAAATTGGTGTGAAGGTTTTAAAGCCTGTTGGAAGTTGGTTGGGTTTTTTTGGTGTGATTTCTGTCATGAGAGAGAATGCAATACAAATAGAGGCTGCTACTAAAATTTTTGTGAAGGGTGACCCCAAAATACTCCCAAGAGTCAGGAGCTTTCCATGACATACAGGTCAGATCTTTAAAACTATAAACACAAATTTTCTTTTTTTTCTCTCCCCAGACAGCCAAGAGAAAACACAGGATCAATACGTGGAGAACTCTCACCTCACCTCTGTTCCTCACTGGGTCAATAATAATTCCTTAAGTAAGTATTTTTAAAAATTCATATTTTGCATCTCTCAGTTTATAATAAGCATGGCACAGATTCCAGGGTAGAAACCAAAAGCACCAGAATAGTTACTGTGCTTGAGGAGAAATTTGACTTCAGCTGCTCCAGCCTTCTTTCCTTGTATTGTTCAATTGTCACCTAATTTATATCGGAAATCGTTTGAAGAGCAAAGGCTTTGAGAAAATGAAATTTCCTCCTGCTATGCCAAACCCTCCATCTGTGGAGCAGAATGACCACTCCCATATCCAGCAAACCGAGGCAAAAACTGGGAAGCAGCAAGAATTCTGTTTAGGCCTGTTTTTAAAGGCTCTGGAAATGTGCTAGAGCTGTTGGGAGTGTGTGGGATGCAGTGCTGGCTCCCTCGGATTGTTTGATTGATGGTGTGTTTTATTCTACCACAGTCAGGCTTCAGCTCAGCCTGATTACACCACTTAATGGGGAGAGCCTTGCTCAAAACCACTTAAACTTCCCCAATTTTTTCTGTAGTTTCCTTGAAGAGTGAACAATGGGCATTTGTGGCTGGCAAGTTAGAGAGGGGGATTTGCGGAATCTGATTTGGTGTATTTAGTGTATTAGTTTGTTTAAGGGTCTCCAGGGAAAAAATCATCTAATTCTTTGGTTTCTTTTTTCAGCTGTTAACGTAGATCAGAATTCCTATGGAATGCAAATGCCTGGATACCCTAAACCCCTCAGTTATCCCAAACCCAGTCTCCTGACTGACGTCTGTCAGACTTCCACGGCACCGAATCTCCTCAACCCAGAACAAGACTTCCCATTGTTCCCTAAAACCCAAGCAGATGCTGTTGGTGTGAACTACTGTGCAGTAAACCAAGAGTTCCCAAGGAGCAATCTCAATTTGCTGATGGATAACTCTGGTGAGTCATTATCTGCATGATACCCATGAGGCCAAGGCCATGAAAGTCAGTGAAGTTCTGAGTGCCTCTTCCTCCTTGGCATGATTTATATGGACAGGCTGGATTGAGGGGGAGGGAAAGAACCAACACTTTGTATTTTATTTATTTTACTGTTTTATCTGATGAAGGCAAGCTGAGAGAACATGAATCCAGTGACAGTGGTGCTGAGAGCTACGAGAGCTCAGATTCCATGCTGCAGTCCTGGAACAGCCAATCCTCCCTGGTGGATTTGCAGCGTGTGCCATCCTACGAGAGCTTTGAGGATGACTGCAGCCAGTCCCTGTGCCTGAGCAAACCTACCATGTCCTTCAAAGACTACATTCAAGAGCGGAGTGATCCTGTGGAGCAAGGGAAACCAGTTATACCAGCAGCCATCCTGGCTGGCTTTACTGGTGAGTGGTGAGGCAAAATGGTCACTCCTATTTTTTATGTAATGTCAGTGTTCCCTCTAAGAGTGTGCCTCATGGGGGTAGAGACCACTAGTCAAAATAATTTCAATTTTATGTGTTACTAAACAAAGGCTTGGGGATTATCCACCCAAAGCAAGAACAGGCAGGCACGTCAGATCAAGTAAAAATTAAATGCACTTTTTGATCTGTTTGAAGAAGAGGGGAGCTTGGACAAAATCTCCCAGATTTGGAAATTCCCACAGGTGTTGTTAAGGCCTGCTAAGACCTTCTTGTTGTAGTCTTTGCTGAAATTGGTTTTTTCCTGTAGGATCTTTGCCAAGCCAAAGACTTCATGACAAGCCCTGGAGCTCAAAATGCAGCTGTTGGGGAGATGGGAGTGAGGGTTAAAGGATCCATAAGAGAGGGAAAGCCATAACTTTTGTCAAATCCTTTGTTTCCATGAAAAACCTGACTTCACTTTTACATGGACAGGAGCAGATTTGTGCTCTAGAGTAAAACCTTAGGTTTCTTTTTGATCTATAACAAAGATAAATCAGATTAATTACCAGGTCTGTGATACAAGTCTGGTCACATACGTTGGTTGTGGTTAGAGCTGGCAGAGGTATTAATTTGTGGTTTTTCCCTGTCTCCTCTTTCCCAACAGGCAGTGGACCTATCCAGCTGTGGCAATTCCTTCTGGAGTTACTGACTGACAAGTCCTGTCAGTCATTCATTAGTTGGACAGGAGATGGATGGGAATTTAAACTTGCTGACCCAGATGAGGTATGTGGGTAATTGGGGTCAATACAAAGATTTTGAGGTCTGATTTGACATCTGTGGGCCCAGTTTTGGATACAAATGTGTGTTTAGCTGTACATCAAATATGGTGGTGCTGCTTTTGAAGTATTTTGGGAACATCATTCACTAAAAGTGATGCATTTTCATTTTCTGATACTGTTTCCAGTAGGAAAATTACTGTATTAAGAGATGAGATAAAAAGTCCAGTGAAACTTTTAGATTTTAAAAAAAAGAGGGAAGAGGAATCATGAACTCCAAGGAACTTCATAGCATTGAACTTCCAGTAAAGAGTTGTCCCCTGCTGCCTGAGAGCAGATCAGTGGTAAAAAAAAAGTGTTTTTTTGAGAGAGGAGATTGTGCCAGAGCTCCAGGAGTGTTTGGGCAAAACTCTCAGGCACAGGGTGGGATTGTTGGGGTGTCTGTGCAGGGACAGGAGTTGGGCTTAGATCCTTGTGGATCCCTTCCAGCTCAGGGTAGTCTGTGATTCTTGGGGTTGTCCTGTGCAGGGTCAGGAGCTGGACTGGTGGTGGAGTCACTGTCCCTGGGGGTGTTTAAGAAAAGACTGGGTGTGGCACTCAGTGCCATGGTGTGGTTGACAAGGTGGTGTTGGGTCATAGGCTGGGCTCAATCTCAAAGGTCTTTGCCAGCCTGGTTGATTCTGTGACTCCTTCCAGCTCAGGATATTCTGTGTTTTTTGGGGTTGTCCAGTGCAGGGCCAGGAATTAGACTTTGGTCCCTGTGGGACACTGTCAGCTTTGGATATTCTGTGATTTCTCCATAAACCTGACCTCCTTAAGCATGTTTTGGCCCATCCCCTACAAAGTGGTGTCTCTTGCAGTGAGGGTGG
Organism: Peucedramus taeniatus; assembly: GCA_013400575.1. Lineage (NCBI taxonomy): Eukaryota > Metazoa > Chordata > Aves > Passeriformes > Fringillidae > Peucedramus > Peucedramus taeniatus. The sequence continues at coordinate 175,849 of WBNO01004214.1, forward strand.
CTGTGACAAACCTCTCTGGTTCCTTCAGGAACCTCTTTGGTTCCCTGGCTTCAGGGTGAAGGTGGCAAAAGTGAGAAGGAGCGAGTTCGATGGAGTTGCCCAAAAGGAACTTTAATAAAGGGTGAAAACACAGCAGACATGGAGAAGTTGAGCACAATATGAGGGGCAGGATCCCAAGACCTGAGATAAAGGGGAAGCAACAAAATATACACTTGGGGGTAGAACATTCTAGAACAAAAACCATATAGGGGAAACAAGTAACCAGTAGGGGAGCAGAACTTGGATAATGGGGGAGCAGAACTTGGATAATTTATGGAACTTTCAGTCTGTCCCTAAGTTAAACAAATGATTCCCAGGGCTTAAAACTCACTCCTGGGTCTTTTGGAGTAAAATCTGGCTGATTCTGAGTCACAGCTGGGCCAACTCCCACAGGTGTCCTTTGCTGTCAGCCACCTTCTCCTGGAGCTGCTGTTGAGGTCTCTTGTGGGATCAGTCACCAACTCTTCTCTTGTGAGGTTGGGCCATCCAAAGCAAACAAAATGCTCTGACTGAGAAAGAGTTTTATTTAATCAGCCACTAAGAAGAAGACGAGTGGAAGAGATTTTGAATGAATTTTGCTTTCTGTCAGGTGGCACGGCGGTGGGGCAGGAGGAAGAACAAGCCCAAGATGAACTACGAGAAGCTGAGCCGGGGCCTGCGCTACTACTACGACAAGAACATCATCCACAAGACGTCGGGCAAGCGCTACGTGTACCGCTTCGTGTGCGACCTGCAGAGCCTGCTGGGCTACACCCCCGAGGAGCTGCACGCCATGCTGGGCGTGCAGCCCGACACCGAGGACTGATCCCGGGCCCGGGTCACGAATCTGGAGTCACCAGCTGGGGACAATGCCCGGGAGCCACGGCAGCCTCGGGGGGAGGCGGAGCGGGCCCTTCTTCCATTTTGTGCCCGCGGAGAGCTGGATGGGAGCGGTCGGTGGGGCTCTGGGGGAGTGGGCACGGCCCTGGCTCTGGCGTGGAGACACGGGGATGCCCCTGGGGTCAGCATTTCAGCTGCCTGCCCTGCCCTACGAAGCGCTTTGACACTGCCCTGGAAGGATGGGTTGGCTGTGAAACCAAAGGTTGGCTGTGAGAAACCAGCGATGCAGCAGAGCTCTTGCTGGGATGTTTTTGAAACACCACCGTCCTCATGCAGTTTATTTAAAAACAGACACAAACTAATTTATTTAAAATGAGCAGTAAGGAGACCGGTATTAGTTTTGTTTTAAAGCACGTTTTGTTATTGTTGTTATTGTTGTTACTACTCCAGAAATGTGCTGCATAGGTACATAAACACTCTCGTGTCCAAAACCAGATGTAGCAACTGTTAACAAAAAAAAAAAAAAAAAAAAAAAAACACAAACCCCCCCTTGAAAAGAAGGGAAGGAAAATCATACCATTTCAATATTCAGTTTGTATATATTCTGTGATTCCTTTGGAAACTCTGATGTTCCTATTTAACAGATACTGTATAGTGTAAATTAAACTAATTGTATGTGTGTTTTGAAATAGGATGAATGTAAACTTAACAAATGTGGGGTGGGGGGGTTCATGTTTGTCTAGGATATACAACCTTCTGCAAATATTTAATTGGCCTGAGAGACAGCAGAAGTTCTATGCTCAGTGTGCATGCATTGGGGGGGCAGGGAGGGAGGCCGGGCTCAGGATTTTGCCAGGACTGAAGCTGGCAATTCTTTGTGCATTTTGGCATTTTTACAGGAAACTAATGTTGTATTCTGGGACATAAAAGGGCCTGTTTGTGGTTTCTTCTGTAACTGAAAAATAAAAAAATATTAATATGGGTAAAATTACCTTTTTTTCTTTATAAATGGCATATGTTTTTCAACTTCTATGCATGTACTTTTAAAAAAAAATTTATATACGAGCCTTATTTTTTCAGTTCACTTGTCTCTTCCTGCAGTTTATTCTGTATGATTAAAATACGAATTCTATTTTTGGAAATAACTGTGACTCCTTTTCAAAGATCAGGAGGGTTTTATGTAGCAGCTATTTTTACTGCAAAAAAAAAAGGAAAAAAAATCACTGGAAAAATGTACTTTGTAAGAAAGCTTTATTTTTTATCTGAGCTTGATGTACAGTTAAATGTGTTGTACAGTGTGAGAGGTTTAAAAATATGACTCTTCATTAAAACCTCTTGAAAAGAAAATTGTGTGTGCTTTTCAATCTGGAAAGTTTCAGAGGCATTCCTTCCTTGTTTGTTGGTTCAATCCTTGTCCAGCCTGCCACCACCACCCTCAACAGCTGCAGGATGAAAAAAACCAAAAAAAAAAGGTTTGTTTTTTTTTTTCCAAAAAGAAAAAAACCAGCCAGGCTTAGGATTTATTGGAGAAAACTGTGCAAGAGTGGTCTGGAGCTGAGCTAGATGGATGCAACCACTCTGGATAGAAATTCAAGTTAACACCTTTGTGTTGTGCCTCTGAAAGAAAACTGGCACTTCTGTGGTGTGAAAGAGCCTGTAAAGTGGTGGGGGAAGATATGGAAAAACAGGTGGGAAGACAACTTTAGCTTGAACTGTTCCTCTCCTGTGCATAGGAACCCTACTGTCTCCATCATCCTCTTCACCCCTCCACCTTCCAGAGAAGCAGGAAATGCAGAAACATTTCCACTCATTTAAAAACTAAAAAATACAGATATTAAATCATGCTGGCTCTAAGCCTCTTGATCTTTCTACCAAACTGTGTCTTGCTGTTGCTTTTGGTGTAGTCACCATGTGAAAAACATGGGCTTGGGGTTTTTTGGGGAATGTGACTTTCTCAATGGGAGGAGCTGAGAGAGTAGGCCCCAGGTCAGCCCTAAACAGCTGCTGGCTTATTTTCCTTATCCTTCAGCCTTAGTTTTCCTTGTCCCTGTGGAGGAAAAGAATCATAGAATGGTTTGGGTTGGAAGGGACCTTAAAGATCATCCCCTCCCCTCCCCTTGCCATGGACATGGGTAGTGCTACGTGTGGTCCTGATCCTGAGGGAGTTCTTTATTTTGCATGAAAACAAAGTATGGGCTGTCATGATGGATGTGAGATTTTTTTCCCCCTTTCTCACCATGGCTGCAGAGCACTAATTGTCTTCTCAACCTGGTCAAGTCCCATTTGCAGCCTTTTTTTCCCTGAACACAGAACTATTTCTTTATTTAGACTGAAACTATGATTGTCTCTTGTGTGGGTGATCATTGAAGGCTCCAAATTAGAGGCTAAAGGAAAGTTGTTTATTTTTCTCCCTCAGCAGAAAAAAGAAATTTCATGGTAGTAGAAGTATCCTGATCCGTGTTTTGCAGAAATAAAAATGTTCAAGCAAAAACATTGGAAGGGGCTGCCCAGGGGGGTGGTGGAGTCCCCATCCCTGGGGGTGGCACTCAGAGCTCTGGGCTGGGGACAAGGTGGGGATGAGGCACAGCTTGGACTCGATGATTTTGGAGATCTTTTCCAACCTCAGTGGTTCTGTGTGATGTATTCCATGAAAACCTGCTCTCCTGCACTGGATTGGGTCCACACAGGGGTTCAAGCTGTAGCCCAGGGTGACACAGAAGACAATTATTAAAGGATATTTTGTCACAGCACACACAGAAAGCCCTGCTCTGTGTTCTCAGCCACCCAGCATCAAAGAGGCTGTTGAAAGCAGTCTGGCTGAATTCTTCACCTTCTTCAGGACATGCCTCCCTGTGCTCCCAGCTGCCAGCTTTCCTCATGAGACAGCAGTCAAAATAAAGTCTTGCAGTTGGCACCTACCCATGGCTGGCATATCACCTCTAATAACAGAGTTTGACTTCAAAGCCTTTGCTTTTTTTAAATTTTTTTTTTTTTTTTTTTTCCTTTTTTTTTTTTTTTTTTTTTTTAATTAAAAGCAACCAAAACCAGAAAAAAAGTAGAATTCCATCCCAAGTAAAACACCACCTCTGGGTTGGGAAATCTGTGAGCTACAAATGCTCAGTGTCCAGGGGACTTTTCTGGGAAACATCTGTCAGCTGCTCCCCATGCTCATACTCACCCTGGGTCTGAGCTGTGTGCCACAGTGGGTACGGGTGAGGAGTGAGGATGGGGCAGATGATGGATCACTTATCCCAGTGCTTTATCCTTTGGTGGATCCCCAAGTGAACCCCCATCCCCTCATGGTGCTCAGCCTCTTAGAAGCGACACCCTGCCTGCTTCTTTTCCTTCTAACTTTGGCATTTCTTACCTTGGCCAGCCTAAAAGGAAGGAGCCCCCTTGGCCACTCCTTACTGATTTGTCCTCAAGCACTGGAGACCAGCACCTCACCCAGGCTCTGAGGTGAGGGCACACCAATGTTGTGCTCAGCAGCAGAACAAAGCTGTTTTATCTGTACCCTGATGCTTTTTTGGCTTTTTGGCAGTCCCTGCACACTGAGCTGATGATTTCAGAGTTGTCAGTGATCCATTTCCTGGTAGCTACATTTTCCAAGTTTAGCTTCACATACACTCAGCTTGGGTTATTTTTCCTTGAGTGGATTTTTTTTAATTAACCTACACTGATGCTCACCTGCCACCTTCTTGTGTGCTGTGAGGTCCTCCTGGAGTTCCTCACCAGCACTCTGGCATTTGGCTACTGAAACCACTCAGCATTATCTGCAAACCTGGAGGTTTCTCAGCCCTGAATTTCTGGCCCTGCTGGCTGTTAATATGCCAAGGACCAAAGGGATGGATGCAAGATTTTCTGTTTCTAGCTCCTATCTCTTCCATGGCTCTTTTGATGCCCTTTCCAAGGATGACCCAAACTTTGACGGGGTAGAGAATTGCCAGACCTTGGCCATGTGAGTTTATCTTGTGTCTCATGTTTCTCTTTGTTTCTCTGTGTGAAGTGGAGCACAAGTTGAACCCCCTGTGTTCACAGCCCCATGTGACTGCAGCAACGTTCATATGCCAGACACGTGAATGCTCAAGAGGCTAAAGAGGGAATAAAAAGTGTCCCTGTAAGCCAGAAGAATGAAAAAGTCACCCTAGGGTTCACAGCCTTTGGGAAAGGTAGCCAGGAACTCATGTCCAGTGTTTGCCATGTGATGTGCCCTCTGCAGCCACACAATGAGTGAAGTTGTTAAAAATAAATAAGATATGCTGGTCAGTAGCAGCACAATTTGCTCCGTGCAAATTGAGATTTTCAAGTGATGAGTTTTTGGGTATGAATAAAGGAGTTATTAAGTAATTCTGTGCTTTGGGGAAGAATCATCAGAGCTTGACATTTTTCTTCCTTCTGTCTCTACCTCTCTTGGCATTTACAACGAGGGGAGTGATGAACTCAACAAAACATGAGTAACAAGTATAACAAATGTAATGCAACCTCTGCACATGCAAAATGTGGGGGCATTGGAAGATATTTCTCCCAGCTGGTGTGCAGAAAGCTAGAAAAATTGTCCAAAATCCCATATATAGGATGTTTACCATGGTTTTCTTCATCATGACCTAAAATGAGAGAGCAAATGCAAAAGTCCTGATACAATTCCTCTAAAGCCTGAGGAGGATCCAAAACCTGTTTGTACTTTATTGTCTTTCACTATGAGCAGAGCCATAGGGGAAAACAGGTTTGTCTGTGCATTCCTTGGGCTGTGGAGGGAAATCCAGAGCTCAGAGGGAGGTGGGCAAGCTGAGCCAAAATCATGTGGTTTGGGAATGGAGGGAGATCCCACCACGAGTGTGTGTGGGGCTGGCTCACCCCACTCTCCTAACCCCATCCCAGGGGCCAAAAGCAACACACAGAGGGGTAAAACCTGCAATCCCTCTGGAAAGCTGCTGGTCACAGCCTTCCTTTCTGGAAAAGCAGGGCTGGACTCATCCTCCTGAGGCTGAGGGGGGCAGTGATGGAGAAACAGCTCCTGACCTGCTCCATGTACAGCCTCACCCACCTGCATGGTCTGGGGTGGGATTGCTCTGCCACAGGAGGGTTTCCAGAGCCCATCTCCCACCTAAACCATCTGAGTGAAGTGCAGAAAGGAAGGAAAGTGCTTTCCATGAAATAGTTGCAGGTTTAAAGTCCAATGCAGTGAGCATAATTCCACCTCTCCTTCATCTGGATGTTTGAGCCTGGAATAGTGGAAGGTGTCCCTGCCCATGCAGGGGGTTGGAACTGGGTGAGCTTTAAAGTCCCTTCACACCCAAATCATTCTATGGTTCTTAGGCTAAGTAAACCCCTTCCTGCTTGGCTGCCTGTTTTTGGCCTGCTGTATCTTGAATCAAACTTCATTTCTTTGTCTAACTTGTTTTTTTCCCCCTGACAGAAGGCAAAGAACAATCCAGCAGATGCAGTTCTCCCATTTCGCTTCCTGCCATTCACAGGGAGCTCTCATTCTCTTGCAGGGTGCTTTTTTTTTTTGCCCTGTGGAAGAAGAGGAGCTCTTCCAAGAGAAATATCATTCCTCCTACATGCCTTTGAACAGACCTGTTTGTTTGTTTTCCCCATCCTGAGTGCCAGCCCTGGGAGATGCCAGGAACACTCATCTTGCTGAAGCCAGGAGTGAGTCCCAAATCCCCTTCTCCCACGCTGCCCATCCCACAGCCAGTCCTCCCTGGAGCCACTGCTGAGCCAGCAGGGACATCTCTGCCTGAGCATGGGCAGGTTTGGAACAGTTCCCCCAATGTCCTGTGCACAACGCTCCTTTTCTTCCTCATCAGGGCTCTACGCCTGCTGGCTTCCCAATTTTATTTTTTTTTTTCCTTTTTTTAAACACATACAACCATTGTTGTTTGTGCAGGGAAAATTCCACTTTCTCCTCAAGGGGCTTTGCCAGGTTCCAAAGGCTTTGGGTGTACCTTTTCCACAGGCAGTGCCTCCCAGAACTCACAGATCTCTCCTCTTTTTCGTGCACATGAGCACTTTTCATTCCCTGTTTTTAAGCAATCTCTAAAATCCCCAGCTAAGCCCAGTGCTGTGATTGAGTCCTCAGCCCATGACTGTGACAGGGAAGGAGATTCCTGCTAGTGAGGAGTGGACAGTGAGGCTGGTCCCTGTTTCTCTTCCCACACTTGAATATCTCCAGCCTGCAGCAGCTCATAAATGGGGGATTTTCCATTCCCCTTGCAGGATCCCTGTGCAGACCTCACCCAGGTACTCAGTCAGTGCTGTTTTGCCTCATTGTAGTGGTTTTGGTTTGTTAATTTTAGATTTTTTTAATTTTAAGATTTTTTTGGGTGTTGGTAATTATTAATGTATCTATTTTTTTGTTCTAAGATAGGATTAGAAGAAAGGTAGAGTAGGTTTAAAACTTTAAAAGGGTATAGAGAAAATTTTATTAATAGTAATTAAAAGAAAAAAGTAAGAATTAAAATAATTTTTTTAGAATTTTGTTTTGGTTTTTTTATTGATACTGTAAATAAATAAAATTTAAAACTTTTAGTTTATTATTTTAAAAATAGGAAAATAATGTATTTATGGGCTTTATTTATGGGGGGTTGTTTGTTTGTTTGGTTGTTTGTTTGTTTGGTTTTGGGGTTTTTTTTGGGTTTTTTTGTTTATTTAGGGAGAGAAGGTTTTTTTGTTAATGTTATAGAGATTTTTTTGTACCACCACTCATGGTGACTTCTATGAGGTCACTTCTCCAGGGGTGAGCACAGCCAGTTCTCACTGGTGGCCTTGCCCTCACCTGGATGTTTTCCAAACCTTGAGGACTCCAAACTGCAGGTTGGGGGAACTGATTGTCCCCCTCTGCTCTTGTGAGACCCCACCAGCAGTTCTGCATCCTACACAAGAAAGAGGTGGAATGTTGGAGTGAGGGTGGAGGAGGCCACTAAGTTGATCCCAGGGCTGGAGCCCCTCTGCTCTGGAGCCAGGCTGGGAGAGCTGGGGGTGCTCACCTGGAGAGGAGAAGCTCCAGGGAGAGCTCAGAGCCTTTCCAGGGCCTGAAGGGGCTCCAGGAGAGCTCAGAGGGACAATTCAGAAGGACATGGAGTGACAGGACAAGGGAGAATGGCCTTAAGATAAAGGAGGGCAGGGTTGGATGGGATATTGGGGAAAAAAATCATTCCTGGCAGGGTGGGCAGAGGGTTTCATTCCTGGGAGGGTGCCCAGAGCAGCTGTGGCTGCCCCTGGATCCCTGGCAGTGCCCAAGGCCAGGCTGGACACTGGGGCTTGGAGCAGCCTGGGACAGTGGAAGGTGTCCCTGATCATGGCACTGGATGACTTTTAAGGTCCCTTCTAACCCAAACCATTCCATGATTCCATGAAATGACCCTGCCAAAGGTAACTCCAGCACTTGGGCAATTTTCACCATCATCGTGTGACTTCACCCAGCTCAGCCAAGTGCAGTGACTCATTCAAAAAAACCAAAAACTCATCAGTGGAGACCACAGAGGTCCAACTCTGCTCCATCCTCCCATCCTAAGTGAGCAAAGCTTTCCACTAGCAGGAGAAGGATGTTTATGGGATTGGGATGGTGCTTCCAGCTCTCTGCAGAGCACAGCAACCGGAAAAGGCAGCACAGAACAGCCTCTCAGGGAAGAGCTTTCCACTGCAGTGAGATTGGGCCCGAGATGTTCATGTTTTATTACATCCATTTTTCTCCAAGAAATATTAAAATGCTCTCACTCTTCGAAGGGAGGGGGGAAATAAAGCACAGGAGGTGCCGAGCTGTCCCTAAGCAACGTATCAAATAAAGCAATAAACTGTTCAGAGGCAGGATGGCTTTAAAAGGACCCACAGCACTTGCAGGCTGTCAGGGGAAGAATAGGAATGGAAATGATTCTGAAAATTATTAGTAATACCTTAACAACATCCCCTTAATAACTCCCACAGAATCTTCTGTCACCAGCACAGCCGAGCTGCTGCTCCACGCCAATTACTGTCCCTGCACTTCCCTCTGCTTGAGAGGGATTTGCAGAGCATCCAGCTGAGACCTGAGTGAGATTCTGCTGCTGTTGCAAGTCCCCACTGCAGCAGCAGAGGTGGTGTTGGGTGGAAGCTCCCCCAGCTGCCCAGAAATAGAGTTTAGATGTGGCTCAGAAAAGGAACTCGGCCCTGCAGCTGAATTCCTGCAGCTCCTTCAGTGCAGGGCCTGACTTCCCTTGCAGGAGCGTGGAGTGACAGGACAGGGGGGATGGCTTCAAGCTGAAAGAAAGTAGGGTTAGACTGAATATCAGCAAAAAAATCTTCCCTGTGAGGATAGGCAGGCCCTGGCATAGGTTTCCCAGAGCAGCTGGGGCTGCCCCTGGATCCCTGGCAGTGCCCAAGGCCAGGCTGGACACTGGGGCTGGAGCAGCCTGGGACAGTGGAAGGTGTCCCTGCCATGGCAGGGGTGACACTGGATGAGCTTTAAGGCCCCTTCCAACCCAAACCATCATGATTCTATGATTCTGTGAGTCTCACATTGCTCACAGAGGCTCTTTTTGCTTTGGTTTTACATCCCAGACTCTTCCAGTGGAGGATCTGCAAACCCCAAAGGCAGGGAGCAGGGTGAACGTGGCTTCTGCCCTGTCACTGCAGCCTGGCAAAGACTTTCCCTGCCCTGTCACCACTTGACTCCTCATTTCCTACAAGGCTTTTTTCTCCCATTTCTGGACAGCAGGGGAGGGGCTGGGAATGCCAGTGGAAAGGGGGTCATGATCTTTATTGTTCCTTGTTCCTGTGTGTGGGAGGCAGGAGAAATAAAGAGAGCTGGTCCTAAGCAGCCTCTTTGGCCTGGTTATAAATCAGAACAGCTCCATCCAGGAAATCCCAGAGCATGTTATCAGTCCCTGACAGCCAACCCAGCTCCCTCCTGCCCTTCCTGGTGAGCACAGGGGCAGAAGAGGGGACAGGGACTGCCTTGGGCTGTTTGATTCCCCAGAGCTCTTGGAGAACTGTGCAGAGCCTCTGTCTGCAGGCAGGGAAACCATCAGATCCTAAAGCAAGGCTCAGGCATCAAGTGGGACCTGCATCCTGGAGTAACTCTGCTCTCAGGATGGGATAAACAAAGCCAGGGGATGCCACAGGGAATATTGCACTGCTGCTTTTCTGATTCATTCTCCCATCTAGAAAAGCCCAAAGTAAAAATAGCTCCAGCTTTCCTTTTGGGCCTGGAATAGGAGGGAAGAGGGAGCATGAACTGGCACAGAAAGTGTCCTCGTGGATCCTGTGGGACACAAGGATTAATCTAGATGGGACAACCCTTCATCCCCTTGGATTTCAGGGCTGCCTATCAAGCCACCATCCCCTGCAAATGGAGAAGAGCAGTGCTGCTCACCCTGTCCCCAAAAATAAATAGAGGAACAGAACGTGGTCCTTGGGTGAAGTCATGGGTGTGAACACAGAGTTCTCCAGGGGGTTATGAAATCCCAGCTGAGCTGCAAGGAAAGGGGCTCAGCATTGCAGCACAGCCTCTACACACTCAGCTCTGCTGCTTTACTATTAAAAACCAAGGAAGTTTGCAACAGAAAACCACATTTGCAAAATGTGGGAGATGATTACATCACTTTATTGTGGATGTCCTCACTATTCTGGCTTTGGCAGGCCTGCATGTCAGGAACAAGTGCTCAGCTCTTGAGCAACCACGTGTGTCAGCACACTGAAAACCTGGCTAGACATTCAACAGTGTCACAAGGAGAAGCTGCTTATAACATTTTAAGGGTTTTTTTAAATTGCTTTAAGGTTGCTTTTTTCTTACCTGTAGTGTCAGGCTCTTAAGTTCAGCTGTTCTTAAACGCAGCACTCCCAGGGAAGATGCTCTGTGAGCAGGAGACTTTTCTTGGTTGAATATTTATCTGTCCAAAAATGCATGTGAAACTAGTTTAGATTATTCAGATTTGTGCCAGACTTGTCCCTGTTTCAGCTGGGAAAAAAAACATCAGACATAGAGGATGTGTTTGTAGTCTTATGTTTCAAAATGTTCTACTGAAAGATCTCAACATTTCTGTCCCTTTTGCCTAAAATGAGAACTGAAACCAGAACATCCCATACTCTATGAATGAAAGGTTCTATCTGGTCAAAAGGAAACTGTGTGTTTGGGGTAAGTAAAAAAAATATCAAAACAACACCAAAAAAAAAAGAGTTTTAATTCTTGTGTTTTAAACTGAGAATATTTGATGTTTATCACCCTCTCATTTGAATTAATTAGGAGTGCATGAAAACCAAGATAAGGTGGTTTACATATTTCCCTTGCTGGAGATGGGCTGTTTGTGCTTGCAATGTACAAAGCAGTTTAAACTTTACATTTTAATGTGACATATTTATGGGAAATAAAGACACAAACTACTTGCATCATCATGTCTTCAATTCTAATGCAAATTGTCTTTCCTACTGATGGAAAATAAAACCAAGGCTCAAGCCATGGAAGACCTAACAGCATCTCCCTTCCTCCTTCTCCTCTCTCAAGATATAAAAACAGTCCTTGTTACAAGTCCCAAATCTGGACAAGGCCTGAATTTCTATGGAGAAAGACAAACAAACACTGAAAAATTTCATTTAGGGAAGTAGTCTGCTCTTTGGCTGTTTGCTTATTCAAAAGGAAACAAACAACTGTGTGGCAATTCAGGAGAAAATCTCAACAGATAGCAGAAGGATTTTAATTGGGTTTTCTCCTTAGATCTGCAGAGTGCTAAATCTGCTTTTTAGCTTGGTGAGTCAGGTTTGTGATTATTTTATTATTGGTGTCTTCCTATTTGAAACTTCAGGTGGAAAAATAAAAAAATCCTATTATTATTCAGAATTCAATCCCACTACAGAAAGCATTACCAACAGGAAAATTGTCTGGATTTGGATTCAAAGGCAAAGGTAACCTCACAATTACAAATATTTTTAGTGTTTTCCAGGCTTGGAAAGTTTATCAGCTTGGAAAACATCCCATTCCTGAAACGAAACACATCGTGACCAAACAGAACTAATTCTCAGAAATATTTGTGAAATTTGTGTTCTAGCCTGGAACTCAAACTTCTGGATATGGCAGGAGAGGACACTCAGGGAGTGCACAAAGCTCAGAGACATCCAAGGTGCTCCTTGAGGAACATCTGAACACCTCCAGGGATGGGGACTCCACCACCCCCTGGGCAGCCCCTTCCAGTGCTTGACCAGCCCCTTCTGTGAAGAAATTCTTCCTGAAATTTCTCTCTTGGGAGGGAAATGAGTCTGGTGCAGGAAATTCAGCCTTGTGGATAATTTTTGAGAGCTGCTGATCATCAGGGAGGGGAACAGAGAGGACAGATTCCTGACACAGGGACAGCTGGGAAGATGAGCTCCACAAACTCAAGACAACTGAGTGTAAAATCATAAAGCTTGGGGGGAAAATTGGGCTAGGGAAGAAGAAACTTGGATCATGATGATGTTTCTTTCTAGAATATGTGTGTATAATCCTAGAATCATGGAATGGTTTGGGTTGGAAAGGACCCTAAAGATCATCCAGTTCCAACTGGGTGAAGGGAATCTCCACCAGCCCAGGCTGCTCTGGGTCATCCATGGCTTTGAACACTGCCAGGGATCCAGGAACAGCCACAGCTTCTTGGGATACCCTGTGCTAGGGCTTGCCACCCTCAGAGGAAACAATTCCTTCCTAAAATCCAATCTAACCCTGCTCTCTGTCAGTTTGAAGCCATTCCCCCCCATCCTGTCACTCCAGGCTCTTGGAAATAGTCTTGTTCACAGGATGAACTCCCCATAAACACTCCTGAGCCATATGGTGAGAAGTGTATCTCTGGAAAATGCAAATCTGATGATGGAGTAGCTGATAAAGATTCAACAAAACTCAGTGTCTAAAAATTAAAGCCAGATATGAGTGTTCTGTGGAAAATAAGCACAATTTTTCATAACCAATGGAAACAACACTTTGTGTACTGGATTCTTCACCTCTAGAAATGCCATCATCAAGACAGGAAAGGGTTTTTTCTGATGTGCTCAGGCTCAGATGAGAATCAGTTCAAGGAAAATTGAGTTCAAGGAAATCCAAGAGATGACGTGACAGGTCTGACATCAGACTGTGAGATCAGGCTGGCCCCTGTTTCTCTTTGAGCAGGAAAGGCAACCCTGGGACTGTCTCAGAGCTTTGGCCTTTTATGGGGTGACAGTGACACAACCTACAGCCCTCCAACAGAAACCTGAATTTATGGAGCATTACACTAAAAAGTGAGGCAGAAACACCCCCTCACCATTTCCTTTGCTGTTCTCTCCCCACACTCAGCACAGCCTCTCTGATTCCCCTCAATTCTCCCACCAAATGGAGCCTTCAGCTTGGAATGCAACTTAATGGAGCTTTGTTTGTGCAAATGCCTGGAGAGACCTTCCATAAACTGCTCCTACCAAACATCCACAGCAGTGCCCAAACACGCAGCTCTCTTGAGCTGTTGCTCAAGACCATTTGACGTCTCATTAAAGAGACACCACTGCTTAATCCTCATTTTTTCCATGCCTTGAAAAACAATGACATTTCAAGGAAAAAGGGGGCAGGTTTTGTTTCTGGAAGTGTCTGCTCTTTCAGTTTCCTGTTGAGTTTCACGGCAGTCTCACCCTTAATAGGTGCAATTTTGAGGCTGCGCAACTCTGCCTGCAGCGCTGGATTTCTGTGTTTGGGGCGTGTATCACACAATTACAGCTCAACCACTGGCCAGGGGAGTGCTCCTGACACGGTGCCAGGCTGAGACCACACGTGCAGTGGCTCCTCTTCCAGCAGCCAGCTGCCTGATCAGCTCAGGAACGAGCTGCAGGGCTCACACTCCTGGGCAAAATTCTAAGTGGGATAATGCGAACCCCTGGCTCTAAACCAAAATCTGGCCTCCAGCAGCCAAACTCAGCACTTGGTGCTGGATGGAAAGAAGCAGCTGGTTTTGGTGCTCCAGCTTGGCAGGAGGTGTCCCTGTGAGCTCAGGGCTGGATGGAGTTTTTCTGGGAGCAGTGGAGTTGTCAGGGGACTCAAAGCTGCCAGAGGATGATCAGGGGCAATCGGCAACCCAAATTCAGCAAGGGAAAATGCCAGATTCTGCACAAACTGGGATGTTGGAGTCCTAGATGCTGAGAATTTGAGACTTTCTGTGCTGCCAGGCTCTGACCCCCAAAAGAACACTGCATTGATCTGAGGCCGTGGAGAAGCTCCCAAAATGGAATGACAGAACTGGGATTGTGGCTGTGGAGTTTGGATAGAAGTGTGGAATATCACATACTAGAAAACTTAGGGTTTAAGGTTTTAGAATATAGTAATAAATATAAAACAAGATAGATGTTTTAAAGCAGTAGCTAGTCCTTCTTCTTCAGCTTCTTCTTCATAGGTTTGGGTGGTATTTTGTAATTAGACAGAAAAGTCCACCTGGCAGGACACAAGAAATTAGCTATTGTGTTAAAAGTGAAAATAATTTAAGTGTTATTTCTTAATTGGACAGTTTAGCTTTAAAAGACCTTATAAAGAAAGATAGTTAGCCATTTTGCAGCTTGTTAATGAAATACTGCAGAACTCACAGCTTGTAAGTCTTATCAAGATATTGATAAGAAATAATAAAACACCAGAGTCTGAACACAAAATATCATCTTGAATGCTTCAACCCCAACCTTGACAGAGGCAGAAAAGGAACCAAAAACCATCACTGGGCAATGAGATGCTGAAGAGCAGTGCCATGTAAAGGGACCTGGGGGTCCTGGTTGATGGCAAGTTGGATCTGAGTCAGCAGTGCCCTGGAAAGCCAGGAGGGACATCCCTGTCCTCAGGCCCAGCATCACTGGGATTGTCCCACTCTGCTCCAGGCTGGGATGGCCTCACCTTGGTATTGTGAGCACTTTGGGGCACTAAAATATAAGAAAGACATTAAATTATTAGGGAGTGTCCAAAGAAGGGCAGTGAAGGTGGTGAAAGGCCTTGGGGGGAAGCTGTGTGAAGAGCACTTGGTCTGTTCATCCTGGAGAAGAGGAGGCTGAGGGGAGACCTCACTGCAGCTACAACTTCCCTGTGAGGGAAGAGGAGGGGCAGGCACTGATCTCTGCTCTGTCCTGGCAGGGAACAGCCTGAAACTGAGTCAGGGGTGGTTTAGGTTGGATATCAGGAAAAAGTTCCTCACCCAGAGGGTGGCTGGGCTCTGGAACAGGGTCCCCAGGGAAGTGATCACAGCAGCAAGGCTGACAGAGCTCATGTTTGGACAGTGTTTTGAGGCACAGTGACTGCTGGGGATGGTCCTGGGAAGGAGCAGGAGTTGGACTCGATGATCCTTGTGGGTCCCTTCCAACTCAGCCTGTTCTGTGATTCTGTAATGGGTGGAAACCCCCATCTCCATCCACCCCTGTGCATTACTCACCCTCCAGACACTCAGGGAATTTGCAGGTGCTGCAAGGAGCAGGCAGCTTGCCAGCTCCAGACACTTGGCAATGGCACCATTGCCCAACTCAAGAGCAGCCTCACCTGAACAGGCAATAGGAAGACAATTAAGACATCTAATCACAGATCAAACCCTCTGTTCTACTGATAGTGGGGACAAGAGGAGAAATACCAGCAGAGGTGGCACTCCCAGGTGAGCACAGTTTGCACATTCCTTGTGCTGGGGTCCAGCTGGACAGGGCAGAGCAGGAGCAGAAGCCACCACACACATGGCAGAAGTGCTCTTTGCTTTCTTTCTTGCACTGGTTTCCAAGCCTGGGGCAGCAAAACAAACAGCAGGAGCATCTGTGCTGCACTTTGAATCCAAACCCTGTGTCAATAGGGTGCTGGATCATTTCTGTCACAAGACTGAAGGGTGCAGCAAGGTAACAGGATCCCACATCCCATAAAAATCTACTTTTCTCAGAAATGAGCCGTGTGTGTCAACATCTTTCTCCGAATCAGGCCCAGACAGCCACTGTGATCCATCATCCACAGACCCCTGTCAGCCAGGGATTCCAAAGGCTGACAAATCCCTCATGATAAGGGGATAAACTGTAATCAGCTGTTGTTGTGAGGATTGGACACACATTTATTGCAGATGCATCTGCTGGGGCAGCTCACGAAGTGCCGCGAGCTCTTCTGGTGGTGCAGCCCTGTTCCCTCAAAGAATAATGGAGAGGACAAGGAAATTAAAAAAAAAAAGCAGCTTTTGGATTGCATGGTCTGTTTCATTGCAGTTAAGGATCACAAATCAAATGGATTCTTGAGTCACAAACATTTCCTACAAAGCAAACCAAAGGCAGATTTGCATTGAATCTCATTTCAGAGCTTCGTCACTGAAAACTGCTGGCACTGTTTGAGGGGGACACTCCTGTGCCCTTCTCTGGGCTGCAGAGCTGAGTGGTTCAGCACAAGGAACTTGACTGAAATACTGCTGAAGACATGTAACAGGTCATTTCAAGCCCAGTGTGTTAAAACATTGTGAAACAGGAGTACTTCAGTAGGAAATAGCAGGCAAAGAAACAGCCCAGGGCTGGGCCATAAATGTGATGTCTCAAGGAAAGTTACACAAATGGTTTGAACTTCAAAAAGGAGAAAAAAAAAAAACAAACCATACACAAACCCTTTAGGAAACAGACCTTTTTCCTGTCTCCATGTCCCTCATGAAGAGCACTAATCCTCTTTTGCACCCACAGGACACACTCTTTAACCTGTGGGGGATTAGGGTGGCTTTCTTTGTCTAACTCATTTCTCTCTGTGATACCCAAGAGCAACAAAAAACCTCCAGACAAGGGACTTTTCTTTGAAACCTGCCCTCAGGTGAAACTAGGCTGTGACTCACCTCTCAGGTAGCCAGCTTAGGTGGAAGCCAAGAACATCTGAGGTGTCAACCAGAGGTGACCAGAAACCAAGGTCATAAAAATACCAGAAACATTTTTTGTCATGGAAATTAAACTAAAGATCTCCCCAGCCTTTCCAAAGCTACCTGTGAGGCTGCTTCCCAAAAGGATTCCTGGCACAAACAAGTCCAGCTTTAGCCCAGCTGGATCAGCCTTTCTGACCCTGGGAAAGCTCCTTCCACTTTCTTCCATCCTCTGAGAGTCCCTGCATGGGCACAGTGGAGGACAAAGCTGAAACTCTTCCCAGACTGCCTGAGAGAAGAACTACTCAGTCAAAAAAAAACCATTAACAAATGTCAAGCTGTGGGGAGTGCAGGCAAGGGGAGAGCAACAATAAGAGCCAATGCTTTTATAGTTTTTTCCTGCATGTAGTTTGTGTGAATTGATCTTACTGGGAGTTGCTTCCACGTAGTGTGATGTGACCTTACAGAAATGCACGATTTTAGGAGGCAAATGGTATTTTGTTCTGTTTGTTTTTTTCTTTTTTTTTATCAAGTGGTTACTCCAGAAGTAAAAGAATCTTACATAACTCAAAAAAAAAAAAAATAAATCTGTGAAAAGAATGAAATCTAAAGCAAAAGAGGCAGACTTCTTTCTTCTGCAGACTTCAGCTCATGGTACTGTTACAGACCCAAGCAGAAGTGAGGAAAAATGTTCCTACATTTTTAGTGCTCAGTGGATTCTGACACAAGAGTTAGGGGTAAAATGTGCTGTGCAGTTCAGCTGCAGATGTGACACCAAACTATCTTGGGGCAGGGTTGAATTCCCGGTCAGGACATCCTATTTTGCTTCTGATTAACTTCTGGTTTTGCTTTTCATGTGATGCCCATTAAACTGTTTGGTTTGCTGACTGAAGCAGGGTTTTCAGCTGCTGAGTCCTTCCAGCAGCTATTCAGTAAAACCCTTGACATTCCCAGTTGAATTATCCCGATGACAAAAAATCCAGAAAACAGCTCAGGACAGATTTCCAAGCCTTTCATCTCTGGGTTGCCAGTAGGAATGTATGACTTGAGATCTGTGGACTGCTTGGTATATGCTCCCTTACTAGAATTTCAAATAATATCACTTAGAAACAATAATAAACTCAACTCAGAAACCATCCAGGGTTGGAAAGAAGTTGTCCCAGTACTCCTGCTGAAAACTGCCTTTGGATCTCACTGTTTTGATGGAGCAGAAGTGCATTGTTCCCTGGCTAAATTAAATAAAGGCAAGTTTGTGTGCATTCATTCCTGTGCCCACGCTCACTTCCCTTCAGTCCCTCTTTCCCTGAGGGGATGAAGAGGATGTGTTGCTCTCTGCTCCAAATTATTCTCTACTAGCCCCATGTAGAGCCCAGTGGGTCCTTCTGGTGAGCCCTGGGTTTATGATGATGCAGCAGTGAGATGGAGGAGCAAATCAGGAGCACATTACTTGAGAGTCTCTTTTGCACTCATTCCACAAATATATCAGGGAGATAAAACTTCTGGGGGTAAAATTCTGGCTGTGAGGAAGTGGCTAACACAGAACAGCAATTTCTTTTGCAGGGGCCAGGGGAAATGTGTTGTTTTATAAGGGAATTCCAGTAATGTCAATTTTTCCCACTGCAGCTCACCCTGAGTGCAGCTCCTGCAGATACAACAACTTCTCTTTCACACAGACTTGGTCAACTCCAAGTATTTCAACTTTCCAGATGGAAAGGCACCACCTAACCAGGAAGAGATTTTGTGATGTGATGTTGTGCCCATGCTGGCAGCACCAGTTCCCTGCACAATGCACTGACAGAAGTCTGGGTAAATGGGTGTGGAAAATTGGGTTAAATTCCCCACATGCTGCCCATCAGCTGAAGATTTAAGCCCTGTACTGCTCAGAAGATGCAGGATTGTGACAATGCCCTCAAGCATTATCAGGCCCTGCAATGAGATCCCTTGTGTTGGTAAAGAGATGCTTCCTGACCTAAATTTGGTGCTGCTGCCAGCACCAACCCTGAATAACTTTGGGGCACGATTTGGCATTTAGAGCATTTCAGGGGCTGCTCCCAAAGGGTGGATTGCACAAAGCCACCTTGTTTTGGGTGGTTCAGCAGCACAGACATGGGCTGGTCTGTGCCTTGTGCTGTCAGGGCTTGGAATATCCCTGGTCACATTTAATTTACCAGTATAGGCCCAGTCTGTTTGTTAAAACAGGTTTGGAAGTGAGTTCAGTTCTTCCACCCATTTGTGGATCACGGAGCACCCTGTGGTCCTGGAGGGAGAAGAGATAAATGTTTGTGGCAACTGAGTTGGCACAGTTAATTCCTCAAGCAAAATCTCAGCCAACCTACTGGAAAAAAAGTTTCCATGTTGGCTAAAAAAAAATGTAATTTGGCACTGAAAACCAGCCAACTTACAAGGTCCTACAGTACTGGGATAACTTCTTCCTCTCTGTTGTTTGTTTGGGTTTTTTTAATTGAAATCAGACTTTTTTCATTTAACCACTTCAGAAGTGTGTAGGGGTGAGCACACACAAAGACTGAGTATTTAACAATATTAATAAGCATGCCTTGAAAAAAAAATAGAGAGAGTATGTATGAACATACATCTATATGAACAACTTTGAAATTTATGGATGGCTAATTGTGGCCATTCAGTCCTGAAGGGAGCCTACAGGAAAGATGCAGAGAGACAATTCCCAAGGGCTGGAGGGACAGGACACAGGGAATGGCTTCAGACTGCCAGAGGGCAGGGCTGGATGGGATATGGGGAATAAATTGTTCCCTATGAGGGTGGGGAAGCCCTGGGAGGGTGCCCAGAGCAGCTGTGGCTGCCCCTGGATCCCTGGCAGTGCCCAAGGCCAGGTTGGACACTGGGGCTGGAGCAGCCTGGGACAGTGGAAGGTGTCCCTGCCATGGCAGAGGGTGGGAGTAGATGATTTTTAAGTTCCTTTCCACCCCAAACCCAGCTTTGAGGCTCCCCCAAGGCCAAAGGCACCGTGGAAGCCCCAGGGAGACAGGAGAGGAGCAGCCATGGAGTTTGAACCCCTGCTGCTCCTGTGCCCCTGCTCTGCAGCAGGTAGATAATGTTTAGGACTTAACAGCAGCCAATAACCTTTTATTGTCTGCAAAGTGTTTTCAGAAGAAGCAGGTTTTGAGGGAGTATAATCTTTCTGAGAAAAGCAAGCCTGTTCCAGTAATTATCTTTGACAGTTACATCAAACCTCAAGTTACTTGAAAGGGATGATGGAGGAACAAGCCTTTGCAAGCTGAAGCCTCTCAGGAGCATGAAGCCTCTTTCTTGCCCTCTAAGAATAGCATCCATCCCTCCCAGTCAGCATTCCCAGGAGACTCAGAGCATGCAGAGACCTACAAGAGCAGTGTGTGTGTGCTTGTAGCATCTTTGCCAGCCTCTCTGCTCAGCTAAGGTTTAGAAGGTCAACAAAACCCAACAACATCTGTTACAGGCTGCTCATAATGTCCAGAAATGTTTGGGTTTTTTTTTTAATTTGCAGTGGGGAAGGTGAGGCAGGAGCTCAGCAAGGAAGATATCCAGGCCTAAGCTCCTGCAGTGACCCACTGCCAAGAGCTGGCCTGGCCAAAAGAAGATTTTAGGGTCTTATTATTTCCCCTCTCCTGCTGTCCCCATGGCCTGGGGGCTGAGCATCAGCTGCTCCACTCTGCAGGTCTTCTCCTCCTGCCCTGCAGTGCCAGAAAACAGCACAGAGAGGTACAGAGCTGGAGAAAACTTCCACTGCCCACTGGAAACCCTCCAGAATCACCAGAGTGGGATCTCTGCCCCCTGAGTGTCTCCTGTGGTAACACCCAGGGATCACACACTGAAAAGAGGTCAGCAGGAACAAAGGCACCCAAATGAAGCTGCCCTTCACCTCCACTTTTGGAAGCTGAGAGCTCCCTGGAAAAGTCTAGGAGTGGCCAGAGTTTGAGAGGAGCATTGACAGCACGAGGTCACTCCAGCTGAGCTGTTCCTTCACATTTTCCAGAACAACCCAGAGAATGTGACTAAGCTGTGTTGGTTTGAGGAGCACAATTAGATCCTCTTGGTCTTGTTGGCCTTGTTGCAGGACTCTGCAACCCACTTTTAGAGCCCATTTTTTTTTATTTTGTGCTCCCCACAGCCAGGACCTGCTGTGTCCCCCTGTGTGACACAGGAACAGCTCCTGAGGGAGGGAATTTTCTCTTGCTGCCAGGGCCCCCAGGAGATGCTCACGGGGTGAGTGACACCCCTGCCAGGGGGAGCAGAGGGTGGCAGCTGGAGCCAGACCCCTCTACAAGGCAGCAATTCCCCAGGCAGCACCTTCTTGCAGAAAGTAAAGGTGTGCCAGCTTTCCCAACACTCCCTGCCTCCCATAAATCCGCTTTATGAGCCGCCTCAGAAGTGAGGCTTAACACCTGAGGTCCTGACCTGTGAGTAAAGCCAGGACAGGGAGCAGCCTTGTCCTCAGAGCTGCTTGGGGGCACAGACCATGTCAGCTTTCCATTTCTCTGTCTGCAGGAGCAAAGGTTTCAGCAGAGGGAGAGGGAGCAGCCCTCATTCATCGCCTGAATCACTGTCTGGGCCTTATCTGCAGCCACTTGTGCACAGCCAGCTCGATGCCTCTCTGAACTCTCCTCCTCACCCTCCTCTGCACACACCTGGGAGGGCCAAGCTGGAGCAGGTGTAGGGAGAGGCTGGGTCATCCCCTCTGAGGCAGGATCCGGGCAAAGAGTGGGGCTGAGCAGAGAGAGGGGGGTCCCAGAGCTGCACAGTCCCTTCTGCTCCACATCCTGGCACTGCCAGGATGAACAGCAGAGCAACAACTCATTAATTCTGGGAAGGTGTGGAGGGCACTGCAGAGAGCAGCACAAGAGCTGCCCAAGGCAGAGTTTAGCCGCTGTCAGCACCTGTGTGATGTTTTATAGTGAAGCATTAACAGCTATCATTAGAGCTTGGGCTTTTCTAGGTGTTTATTTACAAGCTGGAGAAGGCTTTTTAAGGCAATCAGGAAGGATGTGGGCAAGCTTCTTGCTGAGGAAAAAAGAGAGTAAGAACAAGACCTGGTGACAAAATGGAAGGGCAGTCAAGAAAAAGAGGAAGAGAGGGGTTAGGGAAAAAAGAAATCCCACAATCCAGAAGAGCCCATTCCATCAGAAAGTTGATTTCTTTCCTGCTGGTGGTGTGGGCTCTGAGTGGGTGCAGCTCCTGGCTGAGTGCCTGGCAGCGTGGGAGGTGTGCTCAGTGCAAGGGTTCAGGGCTGCCAGACGAGCCGTGTCACCTACACTGGGGACTTTGTCCTTTCAGCCACAAGCTGCTGGCCTCCCTGGAGCACACAGGGCTGTCCTGGCTGAGCCCTCACCAAGCAGAATCCGGGAATCTGCACAGCTCACCCTGACAGGAGTGATGTCCCTGTCAGGACAGAGGTGCCCCAGGGTGCATAGGAGGGCTGGGACAGGTCAGGGGAGGCAACAGAGAGTGGCTGCAGAACAGGGACAGCAAATTTGGGAGTGAGGTGCAGAGGGATTCACACCCAGCACAGCAGTGCTCAGCAGCAGAGTATTTACAAAGGCCAGATACAAGGAGTTGTAACCTTGGCCTGAGCTGGTGGGACAGGAGCCAGCACAGCTCCAAGCCCTCCCTCCTTGGCTGCCCAGCTGCTCAGAGCAGCCCCTACAGCCCTCGGGCTGGGCTGGCTGGGCTGGAGGCAATCCTGCAGCTCAGGCAGGGCTCAGATGATGCCAGGGAGGACGAGCCAAGAGCTCCATGTCAGAGCCTCTGAGATTGGAAGTCTCCAAGTTTCTGTCTGGTGTTCTGGCCCATCACTGATGGTGCACATCTCCTGCTGTTGGGAATGTGGGAGAAGAAACTGAAGAAGCAGCTATTTTGCCCCAGTGGCAGTGTACCCTGAGTGAAGACCTTTGCAGAAAAGGATTGTGGCCTTCTCAAAAAGCCAGTTTTCTCTAAAAAAATACAGATTATTGTATAATAGAGTGTCCCTTATGTGCTACACACATGGCTGCTGCAGGCATGACTCTTCCTATCTGCACAGCCTTCAGGAGCAATGCAGCAGTTTCATTCTTCTTTCCTTTTAAATTTAAAAAGGATTTTTAAAGAAATTAACAAAGAGCAAAGTACCAAGTGTGACAATTTAGCCACAGGTTACTTGAAGGCATCTCTGAACTGCAGCATTTCCCAGGAGCTCTCTTCATGTTGACAGGACAATGGAACTGCACAGAGACCAAAAGTTACCACTGAGACCAAGGATTTGTTTCTCTCAGTGCTGTGACTCACTTCCCAAGAATTTAAGTATAGTTCAGGACACAATAAGAGAGTGGCAACTTCTCTTTTATTTCTTTTTCATCTTGAAAGGAGAGAGGTTTGAGATGCTTTTGAGGGTCCCTCCTGCCTCCAAATGTCACAGAATCACAGAATGCTTTGGGTTGCACAGGACCTTAAAGCTGATCTTGTTCCAACAGAATTGGACATGGGCAGGTCACAGAGTCCTGCTGCACCATTCCAGGTTTGCCTGGGGGACAAACACCCTGTCACCTCTGTCACAAAGGAAACTGAGCTCAGATGTGGCTGGCCTCGACAAGGATTACAGAAATGCCATCTATGCCTTTTCTGGATGTGAAGGAGGTGAAACTGTGAGCCAACATGCTCTGCACGTGTCCTAGGGGCTGTGTGCTGTCATTCACTTATCTCTGGTGAGTCACTGTCCCCCAGGGAGCCTGGGGAAATGCTCAGGGCTCTCCACACATCACCAAGCAAAGTGCTCTCACCAGAGCCAAGGCAGATTTTCAGCTGCCCATGCCAAATTATTCGTGTAACATCCAAGACCAGGATATTCAAAGGAGATGCAACAGGATCATCAAACCCCTTATCCACAGGTGGGAAAGCACTGGAAAGGGAAGGAGTTAAATCTCCCTGCAGCTGGCTGAGGCTGCTCATCAAAGTGTCAAAGAATCATAGAATGGTTTGGGTTGGAAGGGACCCTAAAGATCCTGCCCATGTCCAATTCTGTTGGAACAAGATCATCTTTAAGGTCCTGTGCAACCCAAAGCATTCTGTGATTCTGTGACATTTGGAGGCAGGAGGGACCCTCAAAAGCATCTCAAACCTCTCTCCTTTCAAGATGAAAAAGAAATAAAAGAGAAGTTGCCACTCTCTTATTGTGTCCTGAACTATACTTAAATTCTTGGGAAGTGAGTCACAGCACTGAGAGAAACAAATCCTTGGTCTCAGTGGTAACTTTTGGTCTCTGTGCAGTTCCATTGTCCTGTCAACATGAAGAGAGCTCCTGGGAAATGCTGCAGTTCAGAGATGCCTTCAAGTAACCTGTGGCTAAATTGTCACACTTGGTACTTTGCTCTTTGTTAATTTCTTTTTAAATCTTTTTTAAAATAGAAGGAAAGAAGAATGAAACTGCTGCATTGCTCCTGAAGGCTGTGCAGATAGGAAGAGTCATCCCTGCAGCAGCCATGTGTGTAGCACATAAGGGACACTCTATTATACAATAATCTGTATTTTTTAGAGAAAATTGGCTTTCTGAGAAGGCACAATCCTTTTCTGCAAAGGTCTTCAGTCAGGGTACACTGCCACTGGGGCAAAATAGCTGCTTCTTCAGTTTCTTCTCCCACATTCCCAACAGCAGGAGATATTTCAAACAGCAAGATTTCAATATTTGCAGTTAAAAATGGGGCTTCTACTTCAAAGTTAGGGGAATTAGTGGTAAATATGTAGATTTTCAGATGTGTCAGCCAGAGAAAAACTGCAGCCACCTCCTCCTCCTATCCAGAGCTGAGCTCCCAAATCTTTAAGCACCAGATCATCATCCCTGGCCCTGATTTTCAAACAAGTTCCCAAAAGCCCAAGGCAAGCCTGACATCTTCCTTTAGCTGCTGCAAGGAGCTTAACAGAGAGACTCCATTTAAAAATTAAAAATAAAAGTGCTGGCCTCCCAAACCTCCACTGCTCTAAGAGTTTGCCAACACTCCTCAGCTGCATTCCTGGGAACATTTAATGACAGTTTGCTTTGCTCTATGGGTAATATATAATCCTTGTGCCACCACTTGCTTTGAGTGTTCTTCATGACTGGAGGCATTTTTTTTTTCCTTGTTTCTTTTGATCTCAGGGAGACTGTTATTCCTGTAGTAGCAAAGCTATTTGTCCTTTTAAGTAAGCATGTGGTAATCCACAAAATCCATGATTCATGATGAAATTGGCTTCAGTCTGCAGGAGTTTAATGGTTGTCTCAACCCAGGACAACTGGAAATATTGGCACGGAGCACTGCAGCCCCTCCTTGCAGTAATAACATCTAAAGTGTTGGACAAACTGGGTAGCTGATGATAACCAGTATAAAACATGATATATGGCATAGCTCTGGGTAAATTAGAGAGTGCTTTAATTTGAGCTTGTGCAACCACGTTTAACAGCAGTGGTTGTTTTGACTGTGTTAGTTGTAAAATTAATATTACAATTGAGCCTGACTCTTAAAGATCTTTTAAGACCACCAGCCATGCTGTGCTCTCCACTAGGCCAAGGCATATGGAAAAAAAGCAGTGTATTTTGAATACATATAATTATATATATATATATATATATATATTTATATAATATTTTGAATTTTGCTCTTGAATTACAGAACTAAAGGTGTTCACACCGAGGCTGCACAGGGAGCTGTAACATTTTTAAACCATCTTTGGGTTGTTTGCTTTTTTTTTTAAGTGACATGTGTGTTCCTCTTGTACTATATACTTCCTATACAATGTATTTATGTCTTTGTATTTAAATAGAAAGCCATGCTGGCACTACAAAAGTTAGGCTGACGCCCTTTTAGGAGAACACAATCCCTTCATCATGCACAACCTTAAATGCACTTGCTGTGCCCTCAGCACTCTGCTAAAATGCACTTTTGAGTGCCATTACTCTCAGCCCAGTGTCCCAAAATATTTCACTAAACCTGCCATGCAGTGAAGCCACCTGCTCCCCCTGATCTGCACCAAAAACCTGTCCCCTGCTTCAGAAACCATGCCTTATAAATGATAGGTGGTTGAGACATTCTTTTTGCTTGCAGGAGGAGAGGAATGGTCTGTTTGTAGCTGTGGCTGAGCACACACAGCTTGCTGGGTTTGGTGAGTGAAGCTGAGCCAGTTCTTTGTTTCTTTTGATCCATTAAAGCCTGGGCCCGTTTCCTTCTGTCAGAGCAACATCACAAGCAGCAGCATTCAAAGCAATGTTTGTTTTCTCACCCCTTGTTTATGCTCTGGCTTTCTCAAGGATGTTCCTGTTGGTTTGAAATTTCCCAGGATTAATTTTAGCTCACAAGTGATTTTTTTTTATTTGGTTTTTCTTGGAAAGCCAAAACCAGCGAGCGCCTGAACAGGGACTCTTGGCACTCTAAGACCAGACACTGTGTCCCTTTAAAAGCAAAAAATGACAAGTGGTCTTTGTCTTCTGCTGCCCCAGAAGGAAAAAATAGCCTGTCCTTAAATAAGTTTGGAGGAAATCAAAAAAGATCCATCAGAAGGGTAAAAGGGAGACCTGAGAGGAAGAGGAGAAAGAATGTGAGTGTTGAAAATATCCTTGCACAAAGAATTTCATGTTTTGGGTGCTTATCTACATTTTTTGGGTGCTTATCTACATTTTTCTCAGATTTATCTAAAGATGGAGAGAGCAAATTATGTGTGCAGCACAACACAAAACCAGGTCTTCTTCTGGTGATTCTTCTCCTGGGCTTGGCTCAAAGGTAGAAATGGCCATATGCAAGTCCTTGAGGCTTTGAAAACACCCACAAAACCTGTAAGCAAATACAGAGATTTACCCAAACACTGCTATTTTTTTTGGCATTTTCAGCTTCCTGCAAAACAGCTTTCATCTCAGTAACCCTGACTGGTCCATGCCTGTGCTAGACCCAGGTGGCCAGAACTCATTTTGTTGCCAGTTGCAAATTCACCACCAAAATTAGGGAGAGAAGTCAGAGCTTCCAGGAGGCACTGGGAGACCTCTCTTCACCAGGAGCATCCCAGGTCTGGCTGTCCCCGTCCAGCCAGGCAGCCAGGCTGAGTTTCACCCACAGCACCACCTGGGTGATGTTTTCCTTTCAGGATGAAGGATTTTTCTGGATGGAATTGCCTTTCTTCTCTTCACCTGGAGCACTGAGCTCAAAGTAAACCTCCACCATTGGGTAGCGGCAACGATGGTTTTTAGGTCATCATCATTTGGATTTTTTTTTTTTTTTTAATACTTGGTCTCTCTCCAGCAGCTCCAGCTCCTCCCTGTGCTGGGCCCCAGGGCTGGGGCAGCTCTGCAGGTGGGCTCTCACCTGAGTGGGGCACAGGGACAGAATTCTCTCTCCTGGCCTGCTGGCCACACTCCTCCCACCCTTTTTTCACAGCTCAGGTGAGCAATCAGCAAAAACCAGCAGAGCTGTACCTTCCCTGTCTTTTGGATGGTGCAACCTCAGTGCTGCAACCTCCACATCCCCATGGCTTTCTAGCAAGGGAGCATGGTGAAAAAAATTACAAATGCACTGCCTTTTCCAGGTGATTTCCACTGTTTTCCTAGGAAACCCTGTGATCCCTTCCTTTTCCCTGGGTCTTGGCCCCTGTGTGGGCATCCAGACCACAATCCAGGGAAGAGATGTCCCTGCTGGGGCACCCTGGCTCTCCTCCACCCCTGTGGGAAGTGCTCCCGTGGACACAGCTCCCTGTGAGGTAATTAGAGCCTTTAATTCCAAAGATTATATATTTCAGCCATTTATGGAGGGGAGGAAGTTGGCTCTTCCTACCAGCACCCCACCCAGCAGCAGTAATCTCCATCCAGATAGGGCTGGAGAGGCACTTGAGCCTTTTGTAAACGTGAGCAGATCAGATAAAGGTGATTTAAGGCAGAGGGAGGCACAAGAATTGCCTCAGCCCAGGGTTAAAAAGGTCTCCTGTGCCACTGGACACAGCCACATCTTCTGGAGATCTTTCAAAAAACACTCCCAGCAAATGCTGCTCAAAAATCCGGGCTAAGCAGATGATGCTGATACAACAAATATGTTATGACATAACTTTTTTTAAAATTTACTTAAGCACATAAATGGCTTTGTTAATTGCTGTTCTTTTTGAAACTTTGGAGGATGTAAACAGTGTCTGCCAGAAGAGTGGGGAAATATATCTGAATTTCTGTGGTAAGAAGGGGAACCATGTCTTAGTGTAACACCACTTAGACAAGGTTCTAAAATGGAAAACTGTCTGGAATTGGCTTTATTTTTTTACTTGATCTTATCATGAGCTCTCAGGCCCACGAAATTTACCATGGCCAAGTCCTAGAATGAGGAAGCAGAAGAATGCAAGATTTTGTTTAAAACAAAAAGACAGCATGGGGAAAAGGAAATTTTGGTTTCACATAAGGGCTCCAGGAACAAAAACACAGAAACCAAACTGGAGCTGTGCCCAGAGCAGCAGAGGCAGGAGGTGGCTGGGGATGGGGAGGGGGTTTCAGGAGGGGATGTTCCCTGCCCCACAGGCACTACTGAGGAGTCCCCACCTGAATTTCGGGTGCTGGTGCCAAAGGATCAGCCAAATGCTGCCACCATCACAGGGTTTATCCCATGAGGAATGTCTGCACACTACCTGGCCCTGCTGTGACACCACAGGGCTCTTCTCTGGCTGTGGGGGATGCTGACCAGAAGACCCCAAGCCTCAGTGACCACACAGCCCTGCCTGCCAGACCTCCAGCCCAGCCCTCACCACCTCTGCTGCAGCAAGGGAAAGTCCACACAGCCCCAGAGACACTCTGCTGCCTTCCCTCACACTTCAGCACATCCTCTTTGGTGCCAAACCCACAACCCTTTCCCACTTGGTATGGACCTCAAGATGGAATGGAAGCTGCAATCCTGGGATGCTCCTCCCAGTGAAGCCACACACGACTCCTGGGGCATGGCCAGCTTCTCCCTGGCTTTTTCCCTCATTAGATTACTTTATTCATGCCTGTGGATGATGTCCATGAGTAAGGCTGCAGCTGCAATCCGTGGGGATTGTACACAACACCCCTCACAGATATGTATTTTTCCCTCTCTGTGTACACCGTGTCACGTCTGTCTAAACTACAGGGTTGGTTTGTGAGTCAGCACTGGAGGCAGAGGTCATCTCCAGCTCATGCTGCAAATCCTCACCTGCCTCCAGCACCTATTCCTCCTGGAGTCTGATCTCTCCACCTCCTTTTCCTACTGACATCACCTCCTGTGTGCAACTGGCACCAACACCAGCACAGCTGTGACCTCGCTGACTCTGACCTCTGCAACCCTGCTGCCAACCCTGAGTTTCCCATTCTTTCTGGATTTATTTTTTTTTTCCCTGTTGTTTTTCATAATAAATTAATTTAAACTTTCTGGAATCGGTAAGAAGTTTAGATTGGTGTTAGAACGTTGGTCGCCCAGAGGAGCTGTGGACTTCCCATCCCTGGAGATGTTCAAGACCTGGATGGATGGAACTCAGCAACCTGGACTAGTGGAAGGTGTCCCTGCCCATGGCAGGGGATGGAATGGGATGATCTTTAAGGTCCCTTCCAACCCAAACTAGTCAATGATTTCATGTTTCTAAAGCATGAAACTTAAAGTTTCAGGGATTTCATGTTTCTAAACTATTCCATGTTTTCATGTTTCTAAGCCATGAAACTTAGCTAAGTTTCAGAGATTTCATGTTTCTAAACTATTCAATGTTTTCATGTTTCTAAGCCATGAAACTAATCTGTTTCAGAGATTTCATGTTTCTAAACTATTCCATGTTTTCATGTTTCTAAGCCATGAAACTAATCTGAGTTTCAGAGATTTCATGTTTCTAAACTATCCAATGATTTCATGTTTCTAATTTTTCACAGCCTGAAAAATAAAGTCTTCACTCATTAATCTGTGCCTCACCTCTGCCAAATGAAGAAGTGTAGAGTAAATGCATTTTCCAGTCTGGCAATATGAAATCTACCCATTTCTCCTGTATGTCAAACAGCTGAATTTGAAAAACTCCCTGATTCACAGTGTCAAAAAATGTTACGGGGATAAGTTATCAGGCTCTGAGATGAGGATAGGAGAGGACACGCTCGGGGAGGCTCCTCCCTGTGTCACTCAGAGCACAGGTCCTGGCAGGGCTGTGGCTCTGCTATCGCTGCCATCTCTGAGACATTTCAGCTCTTGCACAACTCCCTCGTGGTGCCCGACCCGCCGCCCTTCGGCCAGAGCTCCTCCTTGTGCTTCTCTCATTCGCCTTGTTTTGTGTTTCTCTCCCTCTGTTTCTGCTTAGGTCTTCAGTTTTCATGGAATCACTGAATCCCTGAGGTTGGAAAAGCCAATGGAATCCCAGCTGTGCCCAGTGCCCACCTTGTCCCCAGCCCAGAGCACTCAGTGCCACCTCCAGGTGCCACCTGCAGGGATGGGCACTGCAAAGCTCCCTGGGCAGCCCCTGCCAAGGCCTGAGCCCCCTTTCCATGGGGAAATTCCTGCTGCTGGCCCAGCTGAGCCTGCCCTGGCCCAGCCTGAGGCCGTTCCCTCTCCTCCTGTCCCTGTTCCCTGGAGCAGAGCCCGACCCCCCCGGCTGTCCCCTCCTGCCAGGAGCTGTGCAGAGCCACAAGGGCCCCCCTGAGCCTCCTTTGCTCCAGGCTGAGCCCCTTCCCAGCTCCCTCAGGAACTCTCCAGCCCCTTCCCAGCTCCCTCAGGAACTCTCCAGCCCCTTCCCAGCTCCCTCAGCCTCTCCTCCCTACAGGGTGTGATTCACCCTTTAGACTCTTCCCACCCTTCCCCAGCTTTTGGAGTTACCCTTACATCAATCATTTTTCTCTTTACATTTCCTGTTGTTTTTTGTCTGTCTGTCCATAGTGTTGTGCTGGAATTATTATTATTTCTTGCTTGCTGCCACAACCCTACTCTATCTTAACATTTTAAGCTTGTGCTACTGCAAATTCCTTCTTTATTTTTGTGATCCGACTTCTACCAGAACCTCAAGGAATCCAAATTACTCAGACTAATTAGGCATCATTAAATCTCATTTCAGTTGATTTTCATCCTTTTTTCCCTTCCTTTTTGTTCAGACTTCTAGAGGAGCTGCACAGAAAAATTTGCTATGCAAGCCAGTTTCTGTTTAGTCACAGGTGTGTACAGTGTGCCACAATCTGAATCTAAACCAACCATGCTTGTCCTGTGGGTGGATTACAACTTACAAAAACTGTATTTTAAAGGAGGTTGAGTAAAGGTACCAAGTCACTATAATGAATAAACAAATACACCTTGAAATTCCACTCAAGGGGACTTTGTAAGGGAAAATTCCTTTCCTGAGTCACATTCTGATCAAAGTAAACCCAGGAAATCTTTCTGACAGCAGGTACCATCTTCTCCTCACTGATGGTGCTGGAAAAGGGACCCCCATAGAAATGCATTTCAGTAAAATTATCTTTTAACAGAAAGAGGCAAATCCTGGGTTCAGGAAAACATTATCCCAGCTAAACCTGACAAGGGACAATGGGTGGATGCTTTTTTGATGCCATTTCACAGGTGTTTCTGGCTGCTGCTAGTTCAAGATGAGTGACCCACCCAGCAAATGGAATGGAGCAAGTCTTGCCCTATAGGAGGACGTGGCCTCCTTGCATTGCCTTTGAAGTGAGCCTGGAGTGGATGAGCTGGAGCCTCTCATGGTGTGAATGTCTGAATCTTCTCTCTTGTCCTAAAACAGATGGCCATAAAGGCCTCAGAACAAGTTGCCCAGAGAAATTGTGGCTGCTCCATCCCTGGAAGTGTTCAAGGCCAGCTGGGACAGAGCTTGGAGCAACCTGGGGTAGTGGAAGGTGTCCCTGCCCACAGTTTGGAACTAGATGGTCTTTAAGGTCTTTTCCTACCCAAATCATTCTGTGATTCCACAGGGGAGAGACTTGAATGCACATGTTTTTGTGTTAGTTACTATTTTTCCTCTGTTAGTCACATATTTGCTCATTTTAGGAAGACAGGACTGAAATCAAGGTCTGTTATTTTTTGACTGCAGGCACCAAAGGCAGCCTGAAGTTCTCCTCTTTGCAGAGTAAATATTTTCGGCAGATGGAGGGAAAGGCTGCCAAGGGAAGGGAACATTAGCTGAGCTGCCTCTCTGAATGGGCTGACAAATACCTACAGGTCCTTCATTCCTCACCTCCCGGGGCTGGCTCTGGCAGCCTCCACTCCAGAGCCATCCCAAAGCCAAGGAAACCACGTGCTGGGGTAAGGTGAGCCCAAGGTTGGCTCTGTCAGTCAGAGAGCAGGAGCACGGTGCCAGCAGCACTCACACAATTATCTGGCTCAGGTTTTGAAACCTCTGCTCAACAGTGATGATTCAGCAGCTGATTGCTGTTCATTTACTGGAAACTGCTTCTCATCACTCAGAAGGAAAAACAACTGGAAAAAGCTTCTATCACTCAATTTTACAGTAGGCAAGATGACTATGGTTGATTGCAAACATGAAAAAAAAAGCATGAACTGAAAAGCTCCAAATTCAAAACATTTTTTTTTACTTTCAACAACCATTTGATTTTCATGTCAGTGTAACGTTCCTTTTATTTGCTTTCTGTTTTTCTGGCCTTCTGGGTGCACAGTTCCCATTTTTCTCTGATCTCATCTAGACCAGAAACTTCACAGTATATATAGCCCACCCCCACACATATGAACACACACAAAATTTCTTCCTATAACTGGGAACTGAGCACTACAAGAAAAAAAAAATGCACTTTTGCAAGATCCTAGAGAATTCTCAAGAGTTCCTGTTGTAGCTGGCATCCCAGCCAACGTGTCAAGGACTAACTTGAGACCTTCCAGAGCAAAAACCACGAGCAGCTGGCACCTGTGGAAACAATTTTCAACTGGAGCTGCCACACACAGCCCATGGGAATGCAGGAATATGCAAAGTCCAGTCCTGAGTTTGACTAAATCACTTTGTAATTTCACATGGTCACATCCCTGGGGCTGCTGCTTCAACCATCAGTGGTGTCCAGTCCTGGAAGTGCCACACTGAAGAGCAGTGGCTTGATCTGGTAGCTTCACCACAATATTTGGATGCATCACCTGTCCACTGACAGCCTGACACCTGCCAGGAGAGTCTGCCCACAACATTTGACACAGTTTGCTCTTTGGGGACTTAACCAGTGGTTGGGAGCTCTGGGTGTCCTTTTACAGTGATGGATTTTCATCGTTCTGTGTCACTGAAGTCAGCCCAAAGCCCATTTGCTAACTCAGACACAAAAGTGTAGAAAATATTTGGCAAAACTCCTGTTGCTTCAAATCTTTCTGGCCAGGTCATCTAAATTCAGGTGCCAGCTACCAGGTACCATCATCTTTCACTTTAGTTGGGAAAAATGACACCAGCTATCCCAGCCTCATGCTGCTTGCTCCGTGTTGTCCTGAGCCTGACACGATGGTGATGCCCTGCAGGAGGACACAATGCCAAGAAAGGCCCAACCACTACAGCTGATTGAAATCCACATTTCCAGGGCGGGTGTCTCATTGGTTTTGCTCCCCTCCTGTGCTCACATTTACCTTGACATAGCAAAGCAAGGCCTGTGCTGCTCATCACAACATCCTGCTGCCCACAGTGGCCTCATCACATTTGCCAGCCCAGCAGTGCTGCCTGCCAGCAAAGGCTGGGCAGGCACTGCAGCATTTTTCCAGGGCAGGCACGTGCCCAAAAAAGCTTCCACTCCACAGGGGCTGTCCATGTAACCTGGCTGGCTCAGTGACACTTCAGGCCACATCCTGCTACGAGGCAAGCGTGAGATGTTTTTATCAGGTGTGTAATGGTTGCTAATGAAGAATTAACAATTAACCAGTGGGAGTTGCAGCAGACCATCCCACTTGGGTGATATCATCTTGGCAGAGGGAGCATCCCAGAGGGATCACTCACAGCCACTCTCAGCCCGTGGCTTTCAGTCTCTGTCACCAAGACAGCAGGACATGAAACTCTCCTCAGCTCGCTCCTTCCAGGCTGGTGGAAGCTTTGGTGCCACAGTTTGTCACCTGTGGCAGGTGGAGTGGGCAGCCCTGAGAATCCTCTGAGGCTGCAGCATCCCCATGGGTTCAGTTATGGGTTCCACAGCTT
This sequence comes from Peucedramus taeniatus, assembly GCA_013400575.1. NCBI lineage: Eukaryota > Metazoa > Chordata > Aves > Passeriformes > Fringillidae > Peucedramus > Peucedramus taeniatus. The sequence continues at coordinate 209,574 of WBNO01004214.1, forward strand.
CAGACACATCCCTGGTCGCCACAACAGCATTCACACATTCCTAAAAAAAAAAAAAAAAAAAGTGGATTCATCAATATATAACAAATCCCTGCTTTTTTTGCTTTTTTTTTTTACCCCATGTGATTTATATTTGGAAATATTGCCACACATTCAATAGGTGCAATAACAACAGTGGTTTGTGCCTGAATCCTCATCTGCTTTCACATATTTCTCCCAGTGCCTTCACAACTGCTGAACTCCTCTCTGGCCAGATGTATCCCACCCCCACATAAAGTTAATTAAATTGGAGAGGTGTTTTTAAAAATACCTGTTTTCTCATGGTGGGCAAATTGGTCTTTATATTCCTTTATATCCCTTTATATTCCTTTACATTCCTTTATTTATATTTATGTTCCTTTATATATTTCCTTTATATTCCTTTTTCTATTTCCTTTATATATATTTCTATATTCCTTTCTATATTTTCTATATTCCTTTATATATTATATTTATTATTCCTGATAATTTTTGAACCTCTTGGAGATCTGTTTGCATCCTCCAGTGGATTCTCCTCGTGCAAGCTCAGGATCCAGGTGGGTTTTGGGATGCAGTTTGTGAGTTGCCAGAGCTCCAGAAGACAACCTTTATTTTGGGGCACCTGCAGACACCCTAGTCCTGCCTGGGGAAGGGAAAAGCCCTGCCCAGCATTCCCCCTCCTGCTCAGCATCTCCTCTCACCCCTGCACACACCTGGGGCTTCATTCCATCTTCCCTCTTGTGGGAAATGTAGAAAATTTTTGTAGATTGTAGAAAACTTTTAAAATTTGAAGAAAATTTTAAAAATTTGATAGAGGGTTTATACAATGTGTATTTGTATGGAGTATGTATTTGTATTTTTATTATAATTTGTTGGGATGACAGAAAAACTGAAAGTTTAAGAATTTTATTGTTGGTTTTGTTTATAATTAGAAAGTTTTGTTTTCGTTGTGGAGTACTACTAACTTTTGTAGGAATGTATTTATGGTAAAAGCTTTTCTAAAAAAGATATTAACTTGGAAGTTGTTAGTTTATATTGTGTTTTTGAGGGTAATTTGTTGGGATTGTTTGGGAGGTGGTTGGTGATTGTATAGATTGTATTTGGTTTAGGGTTTTTTTAAAGTACTTTTTATATTTAATTGGTATTGTAAACAACTCTATAAGGTGAAGTTAAGTCTTTATTTTGTAGGACTTTATGTCTTATTTTAGTCTAATTAGTTCATTTTTTGAATTAAAAGAAGGTAAAGTAGGGGTGTTTTTTTTTGTTTTTTGTGGGACTAGTACGTAATAAGTTAACTTTTTCTTTAGAACTATTAGAATCTTTACTGTTTTTTTTTTTTTCTTTTACAGACCTGTAAATTATAAGTTACCTCACCCTTGTATGTATTGTCTCACCCTTCAAATGAGGCTGAAATGGAATAAAAGTTTTTAAAACACCTCCCAGTTGCCCCATCTCTGGGTTATAAAAGGGCTTCATCTGACACCTTCTCCCCAGGTTCTCCATTCCCCTCTGGGCTGGTGGCTCCTCATCCCCACTGCTGATCCCTGAGGTGGAGTTCTGCTTCCCCAGACATGCACATCTACATGTCCTACAATTTTTTTCCCCCTTCACTTCCTCCACACCTCTAGATCCCAATCACCTTTGATTCAAGGGGCCTGTGGAGCTCCAGCAGATTAATTCAGATCTCAGTCCCAGCTGCTGGCTCCCTCCTGTGTTATGTGGTTTTCTATGGAATACATCTCACCTCAGTAATTTTGTCATCTAAGAAGGTTCAAGTCTTAGCTCAAAATTCTCCTTAAAATCAACAGATAGCTGTCTAGGGCTGGAAGGATGCCCAGGCCCCTGAGTTGCCCATTTCTCCCAGTGCTTGGCAGCTCACGTGGTGGCTGCTGGTGTTAAACGAAGTGGAACACATCTGGGTCACCCCTCTTCTCAAAAACCACCCCTTGCCACCATCTCTGGCGTGCTGCTGGACCTGCCTCCAGAGTTAACTCTTCTCTCTCATCACTGCCTTGTAATCTCTTTCTTCTCTTATCCTATTTTCCTTGCCTCACTCATCCCAGGCTGTAATTACATTACTCACGGTGGGTCAAGCAAATGTGATGTCATAGGGTTGGTAAAAACACTGGCCAAATTTACCCCTTGCTAAGCCAGTAGGATCTGAATTTTGGCCCCAACCCCATGAGCAGGCACATACCTGTTTAATTGCACCCCTGAGTCGTGGTGTGACCTGCTCTGGGACTGCCCATGTGTGAAAGGGAACACGTGTCACACGCCCAGGACCCCAAAAAGAACCTTTTCAGAAAGACCCTCTCCAGCTGTGCCTGGCTCTGGAACTCTGTTACGTCCCAGATGAGGCTCTGCTCTCACAGACAGGGAAAGTACACAGGGTCTTGAGTGTGGCCCCAAACCCTGGGCAGGCTCAGGCAACCTCAAAATGAGAAAGAAACAGAGGGCTCAGATATAAAATAAAAATAATCTAGTGGAAGGCTCCCTGCCCATGGCAAGGGGGTGGAACGAGGTGGTCTTGAAGGTCACAAACCATCTTGTGATGCTGTGAAAATCCAGCAGCCAGAATTCTCCCAGTCCCATCCTGGTGCAAAATTGCCCCTCACAAGACACAAAAAGTGAATCCCAGTTCGTGTCCCTGTGTGTTACCATCCATCCATCACCACACTTATTAGCCAGGCCCGAGCTGTAACATTTTATGGCTTTTAGGACCGGCACACTTTCCTCTCACTTAACAGTATCTCCTGTGAGCTCATTCACTCCGCAGCGAGCTGTTTATGTTGTGATAAACTCTGCAGGCAGGGAACAAAAGGTTTCCACACAAACCATCGGGATGCTGAGGCAGGGTTAAAAACTGCTCAGTGCAGGTGCCTGCCTCAGGTGCTGCTGCCTCACTGAGCTCTGAGACAGCTGAGTGAGGTTAAAGTGAGAGCAAAGCATCCAACAGAACCTTTCCCTTCTTTGCCTCATCCCAAAGCAGGGCTCTTCCTATTTCTGCATAAGAGTTTTGAAGGTTTTTTGTTTATGCAGGAATTCAGTCCAGGTCTGGTCTGCTAAGTCAAAGAAAGATCTTCCTTGGGTGAAATAAGCCTTGGATCAAGCCCCAGGAGAAGGGATTTCTGTGGATTATTTATTTTTGATCCTTTTGCATGTGGACCACAATTAAAAAAAAAAAAATTCAACACAGGAATAGCACACCAGAGAGGATATTTGCCCAGAAAAGGACCTGGCATTTTTATTTTGGGGCGAAGATTCAGAAGTTCTCCAGCAGGTAAAAATGGCTTTTCCATGAAAAAGCTTGTCAGATTCAGATCATTTAGCCATATGCCCAAATTTTCTCTTTTTTCTTGTACACTTTGTTTTTAACTGAAGTAAAGCCATGAATGCTTGCCAGCCCTTTATCTTTACAAAAAAGGGGGAGAAACTTAGTCACAATATATTCATCATTCCCAATTCCTTCAACAGCCTGAAAACATCAACGAAAAGGCCCAGTCTAATGAAAGAAAAAAAAAAAAAAAGAGGGCAACTTTATTTGGAAAAAAATAGTAAGTAAAGCAAGCTTCCATATGTTTACCATAAAAATAACCTAGACTCCACCTTGGGGTGTATAAAAATACAGGCTACAGATTGTGTATTTTGGCATTAGTTAAAAAATGCCTTTGTAAACATGCCCTATTAAAATTTAACTGCAGCTTTTATCATTGACTCAAGTAACATATGAAAGGGCTTGAACACTTATCACAAAAGCAGTTGTTTTATCAGGGCTTAGTAATAGCAGTGATGGATTGTGCAATTTGCAGGGCATGCCTGGTTTACAATTGCAGATGTGCTGGTAAGTACTATCATATACATCTGTAAAGTCTCCTTTAAAGTGTATCCAGAAACATTAACACCTATTAAAAAAAGAAAAAAATGGTTATAGGAGCAGCAGACTTTTCAATCCTGCAGATAAGACTTAAATTAACACAAGAGGCTTGTGTCCAGATTTTTGTTAAAGAGAGGGACCTTGCAGGTGCTGCTTTTTTGTGGTTGCTGGGATTAAATTAGGACAAATATCCCCAAATAGCTCCAGGTTGAGGCTCGGTGTCACTTTTTGGCCGTAGTTTTTACGGTATCAAAATAAATGTTGTAAGAGCCCATCCGACTCATGGAGCGGTCGTGTCTGGGCTCTCCCCACTCCGTTTGGATTTTAATGAGCCAGAGAGGCTTGATCTTCTTAAGAAGTAGCTTATATGACTCACTAATTTTGCATTAGCCCAGAAATTGCCTGGCTAAGCACTCGTGCCACCCACGGGCCTGTGGCAAATCCTTGGCATCCCTCAGCGCCGGTGACAACCCAAGATCAAGTGGGAACAGCAATGAGCTCACTTGGACCCTGCACTTGTACCAAAAATTCCTTCAGCAGACACATTCTAAGCCTTACAAAGTAGTCACTGTTCCTGCCCCAAAAAGAGGGAGAGTTTTGATGACAGAGTGACATTGAACCATCACTGCTGCCAAGGAACAGCCCAGGAACTCCCCGGTTACTCTGCCAGGGCAGCAGGAGCTGAGTGAGCTCCACACATCTCATGTTTGAGGAGCTCACAGAGGATCAGGCTGGAGTGAGAATGATGCCTTGTGAAGGCTGCCCCAGAGCAGAGGCTGGGCAGAGCTAAAGAATAAAGCAGGGATTGATTCAAAGGCCTCCATGGATCCACCTTGGGCAGCACAAGAGCCCAGCCAGGGCTGCACCCAAGAGGAACCAAAATGGTCCCAAAATGCACTCCTGGGCACGGGGTCTGTCCCTTGGATCAGTTCTGCTCCATTTGCACCTTGGAGTTCATTGTCCCATCCCAGCTTTAGCCCATGCAGTCCCATCCTGCTTGTTTTTCTCTCTCCAGCCCACCTTGTTTGTGCTCTTGGGCTGAGATTTGGATCATTTGTCCTTGGTCCCAGCTAGAGCAGGAATTGTTTTGTCTCCCTGCTCTGTGCAGAGAGCTCAGCATCCCATAATATGAAGCCCAGACCCACACACTAAAGCAGCACAGAATCTGAAAAATAGGAAAGCTCAAACATGGGGCATCAAGAGCAGCATGGCAGGGTGGCAGGAGGGGCTCACAGCCAGTGTCACACCATGGGGATCACCACACAGCAGCAGCTGCATCATGGTGTATTTACACAGGAACCAGGCACCAAAGGGTGCAGGCCCTGAGAGGTTTCCTCCCTCAGCTTTTTGGAGGTTGCTCTGTTGTGTTAAAAAAAATAGGGGGCTGCTATTTATTTTTAAAATTGAGGACTTTCTGTATCTTGACTGTATTGCCTAGAAAGTCCTCATAGGAAGGTCTTCAATTGCACATAAAAACAATAAATGCCTTTTTGTGCTTTTGAGTGGAAAAGCTTTCCTCATCACAAAGCAGGAGAAAGCAGGAGGAAAGTTTAGAAGATCTGCAGGTGGACAGCACAAAATCTTCTTTGACTTGAAGGGCAAAGACAGTTGCTCAATAAACTCTCCACTGTTTTTCTTTTGTTGGAAAGGGTTTTTTTGTTCTTTTTTTTTTTTTTTTTTTTTTTTTTAATGTGTGTGAGATTGGGAATTCAAAGGATTATATTCAGCACAGTTTAGTCTCAGCAAAACACATATTCCAAGAGCTGCATGCATCACCAAATGTTCCAGTCCATTTCACAGGACTCGAATATATCACTCCTGTTGTTGTTTCTGTTGCAGGAAAAATCCCCTGGATGCAGGACAACGTTTGATTTTGCATCAAAGCAGACACTGGCAGTATGTGGATTAACAAATTACCTCTGTTTACACAAGGAGAAATTTATTTTGGTGGGGGATGAAAATGACTGGGAAATACGAGTCAGATATTTCATCTCTTCTTTCCCCAAGTGCCAGGCACACGTGCTAACAATGTCCCCCAGCCATTCATCACACCTTCTATTTGCTGTGCCATAACCCCATGGAAGGAGGTTGCTCCCTGTGCCAAGCTGGGAATATGGATTCTAGAAATTTGTGATCCAGAAGAGTATGTTTGGGTTTGGGTTTTTCCCCCCTTTTTTCACGGAGACTGGAAAAAACAGGGTGTTGTGTTCATGCCAGATTATTTTTGGAAGTAATGTACCAATGGGTTCAAACTGAAAGAGTGGAAATTTCAGTTAGATATATAAAAGGAATTGTTCCCTGTGAGGGTGGTGAGGCCCTGGCACAGGGTGCCCAGAGCAGCTGTGGCTGCCCCTGGATCCCTGGAAGTGCCCAAGGCCAGGCTGGACACTGGGACAGTGGAAGGTGTCCCTGCAATGGCAGAGGTGGCACTGGATGGGCTTTAAGGTCCCTTCCAACCCAAACAAGTCTGTGGTTCCATGATTCTGGGAAAGGGAATAATATCCAGCAGGCCATGCTAATGAAAAGCTTTCAAGTGGCAAAGAGCCAGTGGGATTTCTCAGCTCTGATTGCAGGAGGGTGTCTCCAGTCAGCACAACGTCACCAAATCGATGGCAGAGTGGCCCCACAAGGCCACTTGGGGTAACCTGTGTTTGCACTTTAACATCTGCTCTGCTTTATCAGTGCATTTTACAGCCACTGCTGGTAACTGAGTTATATTGCTGCCCTGAGGTACCTCTGGACTCCCAGCCATGCACAAAAAGAACCCCGAGGCAGGTGGAAGAGGGAGCATGGGGAGGAGTCTGGAGTGATTCTGGTTATAGAATCATTCTGAAGAACACCCCAGGTAAAGCAGCTCAGGGGTGCAGGAAACAAACCCCAGTGACAGCATTAACCAGTCCACAGGGCTGTCCCCTCATTTTCCAGGTGACACAGAGACCTCTCTTGAGGGCATTTCCAGGGGCACTTTTTTCCTCCATCAGCAGTGACAGGCACTCAGGAGTTGCAGGCTGCTCCTGCCCATGAAGACCTGGCCCTCAGCAATGCCCTGGGGGCTCTCTCCTCATGCTCAGGCACAGCAGAAACAAGGCAACCCTGTTTTGCAAGGCTGCAGGGCAGAGAGCTGAGCTGTGCAAGCAGAGGTTTCACCCTCAGCACTGCAAAATGAGAACTGATTTTTTTTTATTTTACTTTTTTTTTTTTTTGCTGCTGCTGTAGGTGTGACTTCCAGCAAAACTTAAATCTTGCTGTGGTCTGGTCTATTCTGCTGTGCACCTCCTGGCTTTACTCATTTGGGTGCCACCTTCAATGTTTCCTCTGTGCCAAAGCACCAGCACCCTCAGCAGGGGCATGTTTCAGGGGGTTTTATTTTCTCAAAGAGGCTGGGGGAGCATTTTGGCACACTTTTACATGAGATACTGTAAATTCAAGGAATAAACAACACATATTCATAAAGCTCTGATGACTGCAGTGAAGATCTGAGACATCCATGCTTTCCTCTTCTCCCATGGCCATGGAGAAGACCTGCTGGCTTTGCTGGGAGCACACAGGTCCCTCCCAAGGGCATTCTGCAGTCAGCTGGTGGCCAAAAATCCGGTTTCAGCTGTGTGCTTACACAGATTCAGGGGAAAAGGTGTTTTCCAACATGGGCATCCTGGTTCCAAGTCACTCTCCTTGTGTTCCCTATCACTTTTTATCCTAGATGCAGGCAGGGTCCCAGCCTTTGTCTCTCTTTCTGGGTTTGCATTTTGAAGCTGGGGATTATGAACATGATGGGGGTTATGAACAGGTGACAGGAGAGGATCTCCTGTATCATACATTGCAGGGGAAAGGGTGACATCAGCCCAGAGAGCAACTATTTCTCCTCAAATCACCCCAATTCCTGCTGGAAACCCCTGGGGAGATCCCCCCTGCCCATGGTGAGGCCTGGGAAGATGCAGTTATTCCTCATACCACCAGCAAGCCCATTGTCTGGGCAGCATGTAAAAGGCTGGGATGAATAATTGCTGAATTGTGGTGATCTGAACAAGGAGAACACCCACAAGAGCACTGAACGTGCCATCCTCGGTTCTGTGGGTGACCACAGTCATTCTTCCATCCTTCCTGCAAACAAATTGTCCAGCAAAGCCACACAGCTACAGATGGGTTTGTTCCAAGTGAAATATCACCAAATAATTCCTGGGGGATATTCCTTTCTTCTGTCCACAGCTCTGTGCTTTGGGGAGATCCTGGCACGTTAAATTCCAGCTGGCACAAGCTCCCTGGAGAAGGTGGGCACACAGCTCTCCCTCAGGGTGGGTGGTTCTCAGGATTCCCTGATTAGGAAACTCCCAAGAGTCCTTTTTCACAGCCAGGTGATCAAAGAAAGAGTCAGAGCTCCTTGGTTATGGTTCTCAAGGCTGTTTATTTTCTCTTATCTATACCATGTTCTCCTGCCCAGCCCAGATGCTCTCAGCAGCTCAGCTCAAGGCACACTGCCCACCCTCGGGGCTGTGTTGTCTTTTTATACTCTAAACTACACAGACATTATTTACAGTTAATCCCCAATACCCATCACCTGTGTCAGACAGTCAGTTTCTACTCTAAACCAATCCCAAAGTGCCACCATCACCAAGAAGATGGAGGCCATGGAGAAGAAGGAAGGAGGGCAGTGCACGCCCAGATTGTTCCATCTTGACCCCCCTGTACCCTTAGCATAAAAATCTGAACATTCTATTTTTCCACTCAGTGATAAGCTAATCATTCTACTCTACTTTCCCTGGTTTGTAACTCCTCACATAAAGTTGGTAATTTTTTCCATGGCTCAGGATCGAGGGCAGAGGGGTCTTGGGCTCTGTGCCAAGCTCTCCGAGCCCCCTGCCCGGGGCTCAGCCCATCCAAGGCAACAAGAGAGATGTCCTGGTTTCCCACAGGTGGTGGGGCTCAGTGTGGCTGCTGATGTTTATCCACACCCCCACTCCCAATTTACGGAGTTTTGGAAGCATCTTTCTGGGTGACACTGGGTGACAAACCAAAAATGCCGTGTCCACCTGGTGCCCATCCAAGCGCCCCGGGTGGTTTTCCTGCACGTCATGTTTAGATCACAAACTCTGGAAATATTTATCTCCAGGGGGAGGATTCTATCACTGGGAAGAGTGTATCTTTCCTAATTCGTAATTGTGACATTGCCAAGGAAGTTATGGAAGCCTGGGTAGCTCTAATTATCTAGACATTTTCCCAACTTTTTATAAGTTGTATTTTAGCAAACTGCAGTACTTTTGCATCTCAACCCTTTAAGGAAATATTTAAAGTTCTGCAAATTATAATTCTAACTCCTTTATTCTATTTCCATTCTTTCTCAATCCAAAGATAACCTGCCAATAAATAGCAGAGGCATAATACAAAAAATTGCAGTGAAATACTAAACAGGGAGGAGATAATGAGTTTGTTACAAAAACTAATAATTTATTGCCTAATATAGCCCAAACCTATTTGAAAATAAGAGTTGCTAATTTGGAGAAGAAACATGTTTAATGTTGCAAAACAGAGGTTAGGATGAGCTTGTTTCATGTTTAATAAACTGATTTTTTCTCCTAGTATCTGATCTAAACCTTGCCCTCTGTCAGTGTAAAGCCACTATCCTTTCTCTTAGCACTTCTTGCCGTTATTAAAAGTCCCTCCCCAGCTCTCTTGGAGACCCTTTAGGTGCTGGAAGGTCTTTCCAGAGCCTTCTCCAGGCTGCACAACCCCAACTCTCACTAATAACCACACGTACTCTATTAGGGATCAATAGGGAAAAGTGCCCAGTGAAGGAAGAGCTTTTTAAATCCCCCCGTTTGGTGTCTGCAGCACTCTGGTGCCTCTGTCACAGCCTGGCAGATCTGGGTGTGTTCAGAAAGGTGCTCAGGGACAGGGTTTGGTGGTGAGTTCACAGAATTCACAGAATCACAGAATCACTGGGTTGGAAGAGGCCTTCAAGATCATCAAGTCCAACCCAGCCCCAACAGCTCAACTCAACCCTGGCACCCAGTGCCACATCCAGGCTTTGTTAAACACACCCAGGGATGGTGACTCCAGCACCTCCCCGGGCAGAACATTCCAGAACTTTATCNGCCTCCTCAGTGTCTCCAGCTCCTTCCCAAACTGAGGGGCCAGAGCTGGGCACAGCACTCGAGCTGTGCCCTCAGCAGTGCCAGGGCAGGGGCACAATGAGCTCCCTGCTCCTGCTGGCCACACATTCCTGATCCAGGCCAGGGATAATGCTCAGAGTGGATGATCTTAAAGGACTTTTCCCACCCAAACAATCCCGTGATCCCCAGCTCGTGTAAATCAGTGAATCTCTCCTGCTGCCATCAGAGCCACACTGGTTCATATTCCCTGTTCAAGGCACATGAAATAATTTCAAATTAAAGCACAGGGGTGTGTGGGGGGGGAGGGCAGAAGCAGTTCACAGGTTTAGTTTTTAAGGACTGGTCAGGGTGCTCTAAATTTAGGCTGACTGCCTTCCCAAGCCCTGCCACCACCATCCCAGCCGTGGGAAAGGGCTGCAAACAAATCCCACTGAATGAAGAGGTAGGTGAGTGCAGGGGAGATGCAGGAAGGTGTTATGGAAAGGGCTCAGCTGTCTGTGGCCTCTCCTGTGAGAAAGCTGAATGAGCCAGCTGGCCTCAAAAGAGATCATCTGACCCCTTCTGTTTTCTGAGCAGTGTTTCCATACCCACAGCCTGGACAATTATTTGGGATATCACACTGTATATGCTGCCTGTGGGCTTGGTATGATGTGAAAATCAGGATAGTTCACTGCCTGACTGACAGGAGATGTGCTCTGAAAAGACAATTATGGTCCCCAAGCTCCTTCTGAACCCTCAACCATTTCCCACCTTCAAAAATATGAATTTTTGAAGCCATTATCCACCTTCTGAATCCTCAGCCATCACCCACCTTTAAAATATGAATTTTTGAAGCCATTACCACCTTCTGAATCCTCAGCCATTACCCAACTTTAAAATATGAATTTTTGAAGCCATTACCACCTTCTGAAGCCTCAGCCATTACCCACCTTCACAAACATTCCCCATGTCCTCCCTCAGCTAAAACTGAGCACTCCCAGTTACCTTGAGGGGTCACAAAGAAGGTAATTCAAGGGAAATTGCTGTGCCACAAAGCAAAACTAGATTTTCTCAACTGAGAAGCCACCATTTCTCTGAGGACAGGCTGACACTTCCCTGAGCCCTGCTGTGTGAAAACGTGGCATTTTCACCTTGTGTAAATCTCTATTTGTACCTTCTTGGCAGCTGAGCACCTCCTAAGGCTTGGCATATGGCATCATCTGAAGCACAAAATAAAAATATTGCATCCATCTGTACTTCTGCTTGTTTAGGAGAGCCAATTTCTACACTCAGAAAAGCAGGTTGGTTAAGACTACATTTAAAAAAATATTATAAACTCATTGCAATGTCACAAAAATATTTTCAGTTTTGTGTATCTGAAGTATTTGATCAGAAGAAACACTTCCAGAGAGAATCACATTTACTCTTGGGCTGTTATCCAAGTTGTTGGTAGGATGAATGGGCCCTAACATGGAATTAAATGCAATTAATGCCTATGGCAAGGTTCCTTTGAATTCCTGTGAAATAAAGGAGAATTCATTCCTCATGTATTAAGTCTATTCACAACCATTAAGTGCATTAGTTACTAATACTCTTACTCCTGTAGCATTTGTCAGCCCTTTTAATGATCCAGAGTCCAGGCCAATTAGAAAATAAGACTGGAACAACTGGAGATAAAGTGCCTTTGAAAGTCCCAGTTTCTCTCTGCTGTTGCCTTAATGTCAAAAAGTGCTTTAGTGGGGCAGGCACGCAGCCAAACCGTGCCTGGGGAAATTCCCTGCCTCCAAGTTATCTATTTAATTCCAGTGGCATTATTCTCTAGTGGCCCTTCCTGGTACTTTCTCTTTGCTTCTCGATTTAGCTGCAAAAGTGATGCCTTTTTTTGTTTGGATTTCATGTCTTAGGGGATTTTTTTTTCCCTAAATCACTGGACAGCCCCCCCCAGACTTTGAAAATTCTGGGTTATTTCTGGATGTGTCCCTAGTTTCTAGGGAAGGCTTATCTTGCCAGCTCCAACCCCTTTTCCCTACCTGACCCTCTCTCAAGAACAAGACATATTGGCTGCTCATAATTCACACAAAATGTCCAATGTTTCAAGGCAAAGAGAAACAAGCTGAGTTATTTTTATCTCCTCTCCCGGAATAAATCCCCCCACAGTTCATTTCCAGGCATCCATCACCTCACACCAGAGGCAGGGCTTTGGGAATGAAGGGAGATCTAAGCAGGGAGGCCTCCAGAGCATTAACCTGCTCCGAGTGGGACAGAAGCAAAGCAGGACCACATTCCACCTCCAGAAGTCAAAACCTTGGTACCTTTAAAGCAAAAAAAAAAAAAAAAAAAAAAAAAAAAAATTTACCCACACATGCATGCACCATTCATTTAATTAAAAACCTAAAAACCACCACAACAGCTTTGTTCTCTGCACTGGGTCTGTCTGGAAGTGTTGGATACCAAGGACAGATAGGAAACACAGCACACACCGAGGAGAGCTGTGGGAATAATCTGAAAACAAACACTGAAACCACAATAAATCCTGCCCCTCTCTGCCCCAGGATGACCACAAGCTGAACTGCAAATTTTGCTGCAGCTCGTCTCGTTTTATGTCATTGATCCCTGCATCAAATGATTCTTGGTCTGTGAATTATGTAAATTCATGTAAATAACAGCAACCCCGTCTGTGTTCACCAGCCCTTGGCAGAAGTGATGTGTTATTGTTCCAGCCCTCTGAGATGAAAGTTTAAACTCTTCAATGCTTTAAGAAAGTGTCCCTAAAAAATCAAAAAGTTTCTTTCCTTGCTGCAGAGCCAGTTTTCAATATTTGGCACCGTTGTAGGAGACATTCCTGTTTATCTGGCTCATCTTTGTGTGGGCCATTGGCATGAGTCAGGGACTGAAAAATTATCAAATATTATGCCCAAGAGACTGAGGAAAGGAGCAAGACTTGAAGCAGGCTGGTAAAATTTGAAGTGAAAAGGAGTAAAAAAATATAGTATTCAAAATACACTTTTTTTCATAGAAATAGGTCAAGTGCTTTTTGGTCATCAGCTTTTTCTGCCCAGAGAAGCTGTGGCTGCCCCATTCCTGGAAGGGTCCAAGGCCAGGCTGGGGCTTGGAGCAGCCTGGGATAGTGGAAGGTGTCCCTGCCCATGGCAGGGGGTGGGACTGGATGAGCTTTAAGATCCTTTTGAATTTAGTCCGAATTGTAGAATGATTTAGGTGGGAAAAGACTTCCAAGTCATGGAGTCCCAGCTGTGCCCCATGCCCACCTTGTCCCCAGCCCAGAGCTCTCAGTGCCACCTCCAGGTGCCACCTGCAGGGATGGGCACTGCAAAGCTCCCTGGGCAGCCCCTGCCAAGGCCTGAGCCCCCTTTCCATGGGGAAATTCCTGCTGCTGGCCCAGCTGAGCCTGCCCTGGCCCAGCCTGAGGCCGTTCCCTCTCCTCCTGTCCCTGTTCCCTGCAAGCAGAGCATTCTATTCAATTAATTTTTTTTTTGTCCTGCCCAAGGACCCAAGGATTAGTGTACCAAAAAATAAATTGATTTTGCTGAGATCATCACGTGGCTTCAACCTCCTTTCAGGTAGAAATTTTCACTTTTTCCCCCCTGCAGTCAGGGAAATGCTGATTTTCAAGATAAAGCCATGGCACCAAGAGCTCCCAGGCTCCCTGTGCTGAGCTGGATTCAGCCTTGGCTCTGAGAACAGAGCTGGCAGCAGGTTTGCTCCCAGCCACATCTCCCCATCATCCTGGCAGCCACTTACGAAATCATCGCTGTCCTCGGCCTCCCAGCTGCTATTATTTATTTCATTAGTAAACAGCATGTTTTCAGTGCTTTCAGAAAGTAAATTTCCAGTTTCTGGGAAATAGAAATGAAATTAAATTGAATCAAAACTTTCACAACATTTCCCATGGAACAGAAGCTCTGCTGGCTTGCCATTTTCACCAGTAGTTCAGGAAAACAAACAAACAAACAAACCAGGCCTTCTGTGCTGAGCTTGGGTGTGGTTACACTTGAAAATTTAGATTTAGGCTTGAATTTCTCTCTGAATCACTCCACCTTCTTAAATATCTTACATGGATTTTATAAGAATGAAAAGTCAAGCTTCATGGGCCTTTTGGACCTTTAATGTGTATTTTTTAAGCAGCACATAAATATCTTGAACTTGTGTGAACTCATCCTTCCACCTGAACAAGTGTGGGCACTACCCCTGTTCTTCAAATACAGAATCTGCAAAACTCTGTGGAAATAAGAAAGAAAGAGAGAAAAGAAAGAAAGAGAGAAAGAAAGAAAGAAAGAAAGAAAGAGAAAGAAAGAGAAAAAGAAAAAGAAAAAGAAAAAGAAAAAAAGATAAGAAAAGAAAGAATTACTGAGCCTTGCAAGGATGGGTCACCCTGGGGGTAGGAAAGCTCATCCTCTGTGTTCACCATCCCTGCCCAGAGGAGGATCAAGATCTTCCAGCCAGCTTTGCAATCAGAAAAACTGGTGAGACATCCCTTGTTATTTTTTCCCTCCACATTCATGTATTTAAAGAGAATTTTATAGTCTTTGCCCATTCAGCAGTACCTAACCCATTGCATGTGCAGCTGCATTCATACCAGAGAACCCATCAAGGGAGAAAATGCAACTCCCTAACACCAGCCCAACCTATTAACTTCTCTCATATCCCATATTTTCCTTGTTTTGGTTTGTTGTTGTTTTTTGGTTGTTTCTTTTTTGTTGTTTATTTGTTTGGGTTTTTTTATTTGAGTCAAAAAGTCATGACATCTGGCAGAAAAAAGGTGTGTGAGAAAAATGCTAGCCTGGTGTATTGACTCTCTCCCTAATTGTTGTATTGTGTTCCTAATAGTCAGGAATATGTTTCCAGAATCATAAAAGGAAGAAGGAAAATCAAGTAAGAAATCAACCAACCAAGTGCAGGAAGCAGGAGAGGAAGGGAACAGCAACATCAGAGTGTGAAGGGTGAGTGAAGCCAAGGAAGCTTCACCCAAAGCCAGGGAGGAGCAGCTCCCAATCCAGCAGCAAACCTGGAAAGAAATCCCAAAGAAAGAAGAGGAAGGAAGAAAAAACATCCCCCAGCATGGGGGAACCATTGGGTGAGGAGTCAAGGAAAGATTTTTAAATGCTGGCTGTATTTCATATCAAACCATAAAAAAACCCTGAGGTAATGAGAAGGGCTGGCTGAGACCTGTCCCATAAATCAATTGTCTTGGGGAAGGGGGGAAGAAAAAAAGCCCCCCTCCACAAAGAAATACAAAAACAAGAAGAGATCAAGATTTTTCCCACACTTCATAATGTTTTACACAGTTACAATAAAGGATCTCCAGGGAGTGCAGCTGCTTTGTAGAGCCAAGACATGAACTTGGAAAAAAAACAGCTGAATTGTAATAGAGCTCTAGATGTTGTACTCTGGGAAAAAAAATCCCACAAATATACATCTATATATATATATGAATGAAAAGCTTTTAAAGAAACACTCCTTTAAAGAAAGAATGAGGAAAAACAGACAGGAAGGAAATGCATTTTCAAGCATCAATGCCAACCTGAGAAGGCTGCTACAGAATTAACATAGTTATTTAGATTATTGTTTAGTTCAAAGAGCTGTAGGTTTTCATGGTGGAATTTATTTGGTGAAATATATAAAATTTTATCCAGGAAAAAAAGAGAAATATTAAATTACTGGACAAGGCTCCTTGTGTAGACATGGAGTGACCAAACACCTGCCTGTAGTGGATGGAGCTGAGAAGAAACTGTGATAATCAGAGGCAGCTCCAGACTTCAGAAATTTGCACTAGTCCAAAAAAAGACTTAAATTTAGGGCTCCAAACGTTAATCACAGCTCTGAGAAGCACTGACTGACTTTTTGAGTAAATCAGATTTCAGCTTTACAGGTGTTTGAGACATAATTGTGGTTAATAAAATCTGAATTACAGTAGAACTGGAAAGGGATTTTCCTTCCAGTTCCTGGCTGGCACAGACTTTTTGAGTAACCACTGCCTCAGAAGCTTGCTTCACTCTGATGAAATGGTGATAATAATGTTTCTTTTGTCTGTTTAGCTCTTAACCTTTTCTTGCAAGTGCTTTCTCCATGTGACACCCTCGTGACACCAGGCTCAGCAAATACAGACTCACCAACGGTGTGGAATCCTTAATGACTAATGTCAGCTCATTAAATGCACTCCAGGCACATTCTGCATTGTTATTTGGGCATTAAACAATAATATTAACCTTTAAGAGGCAGCCTGGAAGTGTTCAGGGCCAGGCTGTATGAGGCTCTGGGTTCTGGTGGAAGAAGCTGAAGCTCAGGGGAGTTGTCCCAACATCCCTCCATGCCCAGAGGAGAAGCATGGGGAGGAGCCAGGTGATATCCCACACCAGCTGAAGCACTCAGAGAGAGAACTCAGCACTCCTTACTCTTCAGCTGAAGACAGACAGACACCTGGGCTGAACTTTGAGCCCCTGTCCTGGTTTCTAAAGCTGGGAGTGGAAGCTGGGTTTGAGCTCTGCTCTGTAATTGTGTCTAATGGCAGAGCACCTTGCAGACACTCCAGAAGAGGGGAATTGCATCTTATTTGCATCTGTTTCTCTGCTGTAAAAGGGATTAAGGGTGACTGGTTCAGAGGAATCCTGCCTGATAAGTCTCCTGGTGCTGCTCCCTGGAAACACAGAGCACCCTTGTTCTGCAAAAGAATTCACAGAATCCCAGAATCACTGGGTTGGAAGAGACCTTCAAGATCACCGGGTCCAGCCCAGCCCCAACAGCTCAACTCAACCCTGGCACCCAGTGCCATATCCAGGCTTTGTTAAACACACCCAGGGATGGTGACTCCAGCACCTCCCTGGGCAGAACATTCCAGAACTTTATCACCCTTCCTGGAAAAAACTTCTTCCTGATATCCAACCTCTATTTCCCTTGGTGCAGCTGGAGGCTGTGTGCTCTGGTTGTGTCAGTTCCTGGAGAAAGAGCCCAAGGCCAGCTGAGCACAGGCACCTTCCAGGGAAATGTAGAGAGCAATTAGCAGGTTGTGTGCTCTATGAGAGAAGATAATTAAAAAAAAAACAAAAAACAAACCAACCCAAAGCACAGCACCCCGACTTACACAGGGCTAGGATGTGATGCCTTGCTCCCTAATTTCTATCTCTAAGACACCAGGAGCACACTGAGTCTCAGCACACATGGGAAACTTCGCTCTGGGTTGCGAAACGTCATCGCTCTCCTGCATGGAGGGAAACTCAGAAGTGTCATTAAACTGAACCAACATTGTATGGCTGAAAGGCCATCTTATACTATGTAAACAAACAGCTTTTAGTTCTAGAACAAGAGGTCGTTGTGCAAGACTGTGCATCATCACTGCATGCCTCAGACACCACTGACCTGGTGTGGCTGAGAAAGAAGCAAAGTCCTGATAGCACTGGTTCATTTAAAAACAAAAAGTAAATTAACCTGGTTTTGACAGAGATCTTCATTGCTGGTGGAATGTGAGATCCTGTAGTCTTTCCCAGAGGTGGGCCATGAGAAAGAGATTCAGGTTTGAATCATTTCCCATTTTCTGCTGTCTGTTGGGTACCAATCCCCTAGCCTTGGCTTACACCTTGGTGCTCTCATATGCTGGGAACTCCAGCCAAATCCTACCTATTTTTGAGAGGGATTCTTTGGTTTATCCCTTAAATGGGCACTTTTTGTTGGAGTGAGCTGCTATTCCTCAGAATGAGCTGGGGGACAGGAGAGAGGCGATGGCACCGATGCTCACCCTGACAGTGACAGTGACGTGCTGCAGCTTTCCTGGAGGCAGGAGGAGAAGAGCTGCAGCTTCCTCAGGCTTCCCACAGAGCCACTGGCACAGGCTGTGCAGGAAGACCTGCCAAGGAAGTGTCACCCTCCGGGTGTCCCAGCCAGCTCTCTCCACCTCAGGGGCTGCAGCTCAGCTCCTGGGCACAGCCAAATAAAGGTTGCTCCAGGTGCCAGCAGATTCCAGGCAATGAACAGAGTCTGTACAGAGGGCTGCCTTCACCCACCAGCTGGAGAGAAACACAGCAGCCATTGAAACTTATTTTTAAATATGTAGAATTTACCCAGAAAGCCTTTATGGCCTTTTTGCTCAAACACTTGTGCTATTTGGGCTCAGGATAATGCACAGAGAGATACAGGTCCCTTGAGGCTTGTGCAAAATTTAAAGTTGTTGCCTTGGTTTTTCTTTCTAAAACAGATGTCCACTGATTCACCTTGGGGACGAGTGTCTGGGCTTTGAATACAAAGGGCAAAGTGCCTTTTAGTCTCCAGCAGCAGCACCTGGCACTGCTGCCAGGTGGGCAAGGGGCTGGCTGTCCCCACTGGAGAGGCTTCCAGTTGGGAATTCAGAACTTCAGAGGCTGATTAGGTAGTGGGGAGGAAGACAGAGGAGCTAAGGGACATTGATTGGGGATGAGAGATTCCAGGAGTGCAGGTGAACTGCCCAGAATTCATTGCCAGGCCTCTCATGGTTTCCTTCAGCTCTGTCCAGAAATGCAGCTCTGCACGCTGCTCCTCACTTGTTTTCACTCTCATTCCAGAGGCTGCATCCCCACTCCTTCATCCCTCACCCTTGTTCCAGTCCTGGCCCTCCATTTACATCCTGTCCTTGAATCCTTCCTCTCCCATCACCCTCACCCTGCTGCTGGCTGTGCTCTCCCACTTGCCCCAAGGCTGGTCACTCCACTTTGCCCTTTCCCATCCCTCTCCCCAGATCAGAACTTTCCATCTGTTTCCCCCTTTCTTTGTGCATCATCTCTCAATCCTTGTCTTCACACCCAGTCACTGTACATATGTGTTTTTACACTTTCCAACCTGTCACCAATGACTACTTTTGTTTTGCTGGGACCCACTCCGAGCTCCTTCCTCCCTGTAACTCAGTGGCTCAGCTCTGATTCCTTCTCACATGCCTCCAAATCCCTCCTGCTGGCTCCTGCTTCCCAACACAAGGTCTGCCCTGGCCACTGGCAGCCCTTGCTCACTCCTGACACCTTTTCTCTGTCCCTTCCTTACACTACTGATGCCTTTTGCTCCATGGCTCCACTGACTTCCCTCTATCATTACCCTGTCCCACTTTCCAGCTGTCCTGAGAGATTCCTACCCAGGAATCTACTCTGGATCCCAGATGAGAAAGCCCAGCTCTCTTCTCATCACTCTGACTCATCACTACACTCTTCCATCTGTCTCCACCTCTCCAGAGGGAAGTTTCCCAGTTCCACATGGCAGAAGATGAACAAGGAGCCCACAGACCCTTCTGTCACTTTTGGTCCCTCTTCTTCTGTGACTGCACCATCGGGCTGAGCACAAAGGAGAGGAGATTTGTTGGTGGCTTGTCTGCACATGATCCCTCTCTTAAATTGTCTGCTGATTTCCCTGGGAAGGAACAGCCATGCCTCTTCCAACATTCTTATTTTCACATTATAAGTGCACTTGATTCTTTCTGATACTATTTTTTTTAAACCCTCTCCAGCTGTAGACTGGTCTCTTTTTTTTTTTTCTTCTATCCCCAAGTCCATTCACCATTTTGAGTGGTTCCTTTCTTCCTTTCTCATTCTAGGCCCTCTTCTAACAATTTCCTGCCATGGGGACACACTGGAAACACATTAAATATTTAAATGAGCTCATTTAATGAGCTTTTCCAAGTCTTCACCCAGCCAATGTTTTTACTTATACCATCCTTTACCCTGAGCTGCATTTGCCTGCTGATGCTGTCCCCAGATTTTAAACTTCTTTCAGCACATGAAAGGAGGACCCATCCCATGTGTAGCCTTGCCTTTAATCCTTCATGTTAATTCTTGTGGGCAACCTCATCTTCAGGGAGAATCTTCAGGGCTGGGAGAGACCTCGTGGGGATGTCAGGCCCATTCCTGGGAGCAGGGCAGGCCCAGCCATCCTTAATGAACCTTTTTTGACTACCTAGGTTGAGACAACCTCCAATGACAGAGACTGCAGAGCTTCTCCAGCCACTTTAAACTGGATTTTGCTATTAATACTGGTAGTTTTTTTTCCTGATGTCTGACTTATTCCTGCCATAATTTAAGCCTGGGACTTTTTGCCCTAATGACCACAGAGAAGGAGGATGGATTCATCTTGGCAGCACCCTTTTATATTATGATATTGTGTCCTATCTCTCACTTTTCTTTTTAAACTAAACCACCCCAGTTCCTACACAACCATGTCCATCTAACCCTTGTTCTCCTTGCTCTCCATTCCAGCTGTGGATCTTTCCTGGAGCACAGTTCACTCACATCTTTATCAGTGCTCACTACAGCAAACAGATGAGTTCAAACGTCCTGCAGACTCTCTTTTGTTGCCCTGATTTTCTCAAGTTTTACTAAGCCTTCTGATGTTTGCATTCTTTGCACAAACTTTCTCATGCACTTTATGTAAATAACTTATTGTTTTTCATTCCTTTATTAGGGATGAGCAACCTGACAGACAGTTGGGTTGCCCAGTGACATTGAGGAGGTGGCACTGTCACCCTCCAATGACACTGGGATTTTAAAAAGATATACATATGAAGTCAGATGTTTTAATAAAGAGTTTTTTCAGTTTGCTTTCACCAGAACTGCTCCATGTCATTCTTGTGTCACCCCCTGGGATGAAGGTGACATTTTTTTGCTCCACATAGCCTGGAGTTGAAAAATTGTTTTTTTCCTGAAGAAATTCCTGAGAGCAGGCAGAGCTACATGTTTTTTTTTTCTTCTCAGCTAAGCCCAGTACTTTACATGAGACCTTGTTGAACAAAATCCCTTTTTTCACCTGGTTTCTCCGACAACTTTGCATCATTTGGGATTTAACCAGTAAGATCAAAGGTCCCTGTGGTTGCTTTGTCCAGCTTACCCAAAGTCCCTCTGTCATCTCTCTAAATTATGTGGTCTCCCACCCATCCAGGCAGCTAAAAATCCCCTCTGTGGCCTTTCAGTCCCTTACATCTGTGCCCAGACAGCACATTTTTTCTTTAGCCTTAATAAATAAAATCTCCTTCTGCTTCCACACCTCTCAAATAATGCAGAGAGATGGTTTCCCTCACCAGTGCTCTCTCCTTGGTGCACTCTGTCCATGGGGAATTTCCCTCACCCTCAAAACCACACTGAACCATCAGCATCTCATCATCCCTTCACACACCATCCCTCCTGGGTGCTGGGCTTCCAGCCTGCACTGTGTTTGGCCAGCAGTGCCCCTTCCATCTTCAGTTTGCCTCTTCACAAGCACCTCTGGGATTTCTCCCAAGTTCCTCCTATGTCCCAGGGCAGATTTGTGGAAAGAACTCTCAGGAACTTCATTACCCTCTTTAAAGTCTTCTTAAAACCTTTGTCCTTGCCAGGAGAGCTGAAATAAATAAATGCAGAAAGGAATACAACAGTGAATGCTGAGAACACCAAATTCCCTCCTGATTATTGTCCCCTCATCTCACTCCTTCACCTGCCAGCTGCTGCCCTGCACTTCTAATCCTATTTTTTTGGGGAAGGAGTCTCTCTCTCCAATATCTGGCTGTAGTAGACCCATTCCAATGGTGTCCCAGTTTGTGGCTGGTGCCCTCAACACAATCTAACAACAAATACTCCAAAGCCATGGCAGACCATACTGGAAAGTTGAATTTGACAGAGAGTGGCTGCAAGTGGTTTGTAGTTGACCACAACCTGGCCCTCCCTGGATTGTCAGGGTGATGATATCAGCTCATTTCCCAGCAAGAAAAGCTGTTAAAAATACACCAAAATTAGCTTCAAATAAGTTTGATGGCATTTCCTGCATGGCCCTCATGTGAAAAGGAAACTGATCTTCTAAGGTAGCCCCTTTGGTTTAGAAGTAAAATACCCGTGGAGGGCAGTGGAGGGAAAGGAGCACTCTTGTAATGAAGGTTTCAAGGAATAAAGAGAAAACTTCAGTTTTCAAAGCCCTTGGACATGGTGCTGCTAAGTAGAAAGCCCATAAGGAAATCCAGCAGTAAACACAACATCACTCTTTCCTGGTTTCAGCCTGAAACAGCCTTCACTGGTCAGCAACTTTAAAAGGTCAGAAAGCGTGAACACCTCCCCTTGTTCTGCAAGAGCTGCACTGGTCCTGCAGACCTGTGCCTGTAAATAAAAAAGGACAAAAAGCAGCTCTGAAGAAGGACACAGCCACTAAGAAAAAGCCCTCTGTGTGTAGCAGCAGTAGCAGCACTGGTGCTGCTCAGAAGGGAGTGCTCTGAATTTTGTTTACATATTGATTGTTTTGAAGCCTCTTTCAGTTCCAGGAATGGGAGACTATAAAAAATGATATATATATATTTGTGGTTTGGCACCCAAAGAGAGCTTCAACTCATGCATCATCGCCATCTGCCAACATCTGCAAATTATTACATGTTGGTTTGGTTTGGGGTATTTTTTTTAAGCCTCAAACTACAAAACTAACGTCACTCGGTGGTTGCACCTACTGCCGAGGAACAGGGTGGGACTTTGGAAAGGGATTTTCACCAGGTCAGGTCACTGAGTTTACTAATAAACAGGATTTTATGGTAATGCCTGCTGCACTAGGGAGCAAATTCTAGCTAAATAAAACTCAGAAAGAAACTTCAGTTGGTTTTTGAGAATGACTAGTGAGTCAAACATGGAGGTTTTCTTTCGAAACCACCTTCCAGTGAAAACGTCACTGCACCGTGGCGTGAAGACACCTCACCCTGTCAGAGGAGGGAAATGATCTGCACAGAGGGTTTTGGAACCATCTGTGTGAGCAGTGGGGAGCTGGCAGAGCCTGGAGCCCGAAACACTTGGCAGTGATCCGCGCGCAGGAAAACCCGGTGCCAGAAGAGCTCACCACAGGCTTACACAAGCCCAGCAGATCTCGTGACTGACACACAGCAGAGCAGATGTTGTGCACAGGGAACCATCCCTAACCAGAATCTGCCTCAGGCACAACTAGGGAAGGAAGAACCATCCTGGAAAATTAAGCCACAGCTGCCAGGCAGCAGCAAATTCTTGCTCGGAATGGATCAGGTGACATCGAGGTGTCAAAGTCAAACCTCATCAGCCTCAGCAAATATAGCACAAAATTTTTTTTTTGCTATTAACAAGCAGAGATAGGCAAACAGGAACATTGTGACATGAACTTCTTGCAGGTCTAATTTCAAGATCACAACAGCAAACCCCAGAGGCTGGGTGTGTGTTTGCAGAGAGAACAGGCATGGCCATAGCACAGATGGGTAGCCAGAGCTTATTTGGATTGGAGTAGAAAAGAAGATTTAAAAACTACTGATTAACAAACTCAAGTTCAGTCTCTTTTTCTTTAACTACATTTCAGGCTCCTTTGTCTTCATTGCCATTTCAGCTTTACTTCCAATGGAATCTGTCTGCAGCATAGGCACGGTGTTAGCCTGGCATGAAACTAAATTAATCCCCTGGTTGATCTTGCTTCCCAGGACAAATTTATCCTAAACTTTCAGCAGGCCCACAGCACTGAAGGTTACTGCTCTGCTTGCTGCAGGCAGCAGGCCCATGGGAAACACCCAAGCCACAACAAAAGGTCTGCAATGAGAAAAATTAGAAATGCAAGTTTGCAAAGCCCACGCTTTGTAAGCCACAGTGAAACAGCTGAATCAGCTGTAGGGGAAGATGTAAAGGCCAGAAACAATTATTTCTGCATGGCCATGACTCCATCAGCAGGAGCCATAAAAGGTTTAAACAGATTTCCCAGAGAAGCTGTGGATGCCCCATCCCTGGAAGTGCCCAAGGCCAGGTTGGACAGGGCTTGGAGCAACCTGGGATAGTGAAAGATGTCTCTTCCTATGGCTGGGAGGTGGAATTGGATGATCTTTAAGGCCCATTCCAACCCAAACCATTCCATGATTCTATGATAAACATCAAGAAGCAGCTCTCTGCTTCAGGAATATTAATTAATTAAACCTAGACCAGGACAGTGATCCTCCCATCACTTGCCCTGGACTGATATTTTGTCCATTCAGTTTCAGCAAGGTTTTCTCTTTCTCACTCACAAGATGAATCCCAGGTCAGCACAAACAGTCAGACACCTTCAAATCCTCCAGTTTCTGGCTGCTCTTTTCAAAATCTAACACAATGATTTTTCCATGACAAACTATGGAAACACAAACTACTTTCCCCAGCTCCTGCTGAAGGTGAGGAGGTTTTCCTTAGCCCACAAATCACTGTGTAAACGGCCAGGTTTCCAACTGTCCTGTAACAGAGCTGGCAAACATGTGCTGCCTCTCAGCTGCCACAGCTCAAAGTCCAGCTTTTTATTTAACAAATAATCTTGAATGGATGAGTCATAAACCTGCCTGCTTTTCTGCTACGGGAATAGTAACTTTTGGGGAAGGAGCAACCAACTTTTCAGCCTCCTGCAGCTGGGCTGGATGGAGCCCTTCACATTTTAAACCCTGAAATCCCATATGGGATGGGCCGAGGGCACTGTGTGACTTCAGTCATCTCACTCCCTTCAAAAAGAAGTCAGAAGAAAATGAAAATATCTCAGACCTGCTCTAACATTCATGTTTCTCAATGCACTTACTCATCTTCTGCAGCCTTGGGCTTCCTATCCTGTTTTTTGAGTTCTCCCTGAGATCTGCAATCTCAGCTTTAAAAGTCACAGGAATTTCCCCCTCCCCCCTTAAAACTCCCCATTGTTTAAATTCTCCCTCCCACACAAGGTGCCTGTAAACAGATGGTAACATTTTGTGTGAAGCTGTGTACAGTAAAATCACCTGTTTGCTGCACAGCCATCATCAGTGATTTTCCACAGGATTCCCATGAAATCCAGCCTGTGTTTGCTGTGTGGCAGGAGGGACAGAGCCTGTCTGGGCAGGGCACTGGGGCACAGGGTGAGCACAAGCAGTGATGGGTGACAACCCTGGCCAAAGGGGAATGGGGACAGCTGTGGGAGAACTCCTGCATGGCCACGGGGTGGGTAGAGGGTGTTGTGGCTGCCCTGAATATGGAACTGCTCCTCATGATGGTGGAGAGGGGGCCTGGGCAAGACCTGGCTCTGCCACTGGCCTTTCTGCCCTGGTCAGGGGGTGCTGCTTCTGTCTTTCAAGCAGGGATGGGGGGAAAAGTATCTGGAAAACTCAGCTGGGACAGCCAAAGAGATCTGGAAAATCCTGATTCCCCTGCTGAGACAACTTGGAGTTGGGTCAGGATGCTCCCAAAGACAAAGCATAAAGAAGCAAATGAAGAGTTAAGCAAAACTAAACAGGAGATGAACAAAAATAGTCCTACACGTCTGATACACCATAAATCCTGTTCTTCAGTGAAACATGAGTGCTTTGCAAGGCTGAACCATCTGTTAAGACCTTTCCCCAGTCAGATCTGGAGGCCAGGCTTGATCACACAGTGTCCATCAAGATAAAACCCCTCACAGTCTGGGTCACTGGGGCTCAAGCCTGGAGCCTGGGCACAAGGAAGGAGCCCAAACACGTCCCCAAGGTCTGCAGGGTGCAGGCAGCCACTGACCCAGGTCACAGCAGCACCCACACAGTGACCTGACTCCCTGACACCTAATGAGGGCCAAGCTGTAATTTAGACAAAGCTGGTGATTTTCTATCAGCTGCAGCAAGCTGAAGGGGTTGAACCCATGAGCTCACACGGCTTGGCGTCATCATAACTGAGCTGGCAGCACCAAATGGATGAACTGCTGGTGCCCTGTGCTTCAGCCAGGGCAAAGAAAGCTGGAGAAATAGCACAGCAGCACTGTCCTGTGGGCAGGGTGGGGGTCAGCCTCATTTCCCAAAAGGAAATGGCCTCAAGTTCCACCAGGGAAGGTCCAGGTTAAAAACCAGGAAGAATTTCTTCAATGAAAGGGTTGTCAAGCATTGGAAGGAGCTGCCCAGGGAGGCATTCAAGAAACACCTGAAACTAGACCAGTGCTCTAATTTTGTTGGAAAGGTGGTGATCCATGAAGGCTTGGACAAGATCATTTGGAGTCTTTTCCAATTTTAACCATTCTATGTTAAACCATTCAATTTTAACTATTCTATTCTATTCTATTCTGTGTTTCCTGGTCAACAAAGGTGCTGCTGCAACCAGGTGGCACAATCCTGTTCCTGGGTCTGTCTCTGCCAGCTCTGCCCATTCTCATTCTCCAGTTCCAGCTCTCCATCTCCTCCAAGCCAGCACAAAATAAATTCCCACTTTTCCCCCACGCCGCTTTTACACGCACACTCCGTTCCACGCTTCCCATGGGGTGTTTCCCACTGGAACTGCTCTGTTGTAAGCTCCAACAGATGGTTGCCAAAAGAATCATATCCAAGACAAACAAACAAAATAGCCCCAACAGCATGGCTGGAGCTGGTGTGGTGCAATTGTCGTGCAATGTGGTTCGCTGACCGCTCCATCGCTCCCTGTCATTACTGGTAAATTATTCAATCTTTTATCAAGGAAAATGCTTTAAACATGCAATCAGCTATTGTTTATCTTGTGTTCTAAAAGTGTGTGTGGCTGTGCCAGATATGTCCTAAATTCTTTCATTTTATCTGCCCAGCTGTACACAGACGCCGACGTAAATAAGTACCAGGTACACACACACACACCTACGAGTAAGGTAATGGATCCAACCCTCTTCTGATCTTTCTCTTTCATCTCCAAGCAAAGAGAAGGGAAAAAAACCCCACTGTTCCACCTCCACTGTGCTCACACAATCCCATCACCACCAGCTTGCCCTGCTCCAATTCCAGTGTGGATTTTCCTGAGTGTGGGACTGGGATGTTTTTTTTAACACAGATTTAC
Source organism: Peucedramus taeniatus (assembly GCA_013400575.1). Taxonomy (NCBI): domain Eukaryota; kingdom Metazoa; phylum Chordata; class Aves; order Passeriformes; family Fringillidae; genus Peucedramus; species Peucedramus taeniatus. Next base: position 236,273 of record WBNO01004214.1, read on the forward strand.
CGAGTGACCTTAGTGACCAGATGCCATCAAGGCTTTGAGGGGTGAGTTCCCAGCTGGGAAGGTCTGCAAGGGAATTATCTGTATAACTGCACCACTAAAATGGAAAATAAGAGGTGTGGGTATCTTGGAGCTGAACATTTGTGTGGCAACATTGCTGGAGATGGGGATTCCTGGCTGGAGTAAAACCAGTTTTCTACTGGTTACTCAGGAGGGCAGAGCAGGTGGCACTGGACCCTCTGTGCCCAGGCTGGTTCTCCCCCTCCCTGCCTGCTTTGAGCTGCTGAGGAGTGATGTGTCCTTGAGCAGCAGGCACTGCTTTCCCCTGGGAGCAGCTCCCAAATGCTCCAGCAGTTGGAACCATCGCCCTGCTTGCAGAGGTTAATGGGACGGGCGGATTTCCAAGTGGGAAGCTTTGCCCAAAAGTGGGTTAGTAAGAGGGCGGGGAGGAGACAGGCCCTTGCAAAAACAAAAATTCACTTACCCAGCAGTTGTGACTGGGCATGGCCACTCACAGTGTGACAGAGGCAAAGCCCAGCATGACAGATATTATCTGATATGGGGAAGTGGATCAGGTCACTCATCTCCAGCGAGGATCTGCTGCCCTGGCACGGTGCTGGTGGAATCCTGCAGTGAGGGGTGACAAGTTCAGCATTGGGCTTTGTACTAAGGAGCAGGCTGTCCCCCAAACAGGAGCATGAAATCATAGAATGGTTTGGAATGGACCTTAAAGACCATCAAGTTCCAAGCTGTAGGCAGGGACATCTTCCATGGAACAGGTTGCTCCAAGAACCATCCAACCTGGCCTTGGACACTTCCAGGGATGGGACAGCCAAAGCTGCTCTGGGCAACCTGTGCCAGGACCTCCCCACCCTCCCAGGGAACAATTCCTTCCTAATATCCAGTGTAATCCCACTCTCTGGCACTGGGAGCCATTCCCTGGGTGCTGTCCCTGCAGCCCTTGGGAATTGTCTCTCTCCAGCTTTCCTGGGGCTCCTCCAGGCCCTGCAAGGCCACCCTGAGCTCAGCCCAAAGCTTCTCCTCTCCAGCTGAACAATCCCAGCTCTGCCAGCCTTTCCTCCCAGCAGAGCTGCTCCAGCCCTCTGCTCATCCTGGAGCCTCCTCTGGGCTCTCTCCAGCAGCTCCAGCTCCTCCCTGTGCTGGGACAGGGCTGGGGCAGCTCTGCAGGTGGGCTCTCACCTGGGGGGGCACAGGGACACAATCCCAATCCCTTTCCCGGTGGGATCAGCCCAGGGCAGGGTTGGTTTCTGATCCCAGCACACACAAAGAGGGTATGTCCAGCTCTCACCTACCAGCACCCCAAGTCCATATATTTTGCAGTCCTAATGCCAGGGCTCAACTTTGATTTATGCCTGGTGTGAATAAAGTCACCTCATCTACTTCCATCCCATTCCTAATTGTGCTTCCCCACCCCAAGACATCTTCCCACAACCCCTTTTATTCCTTCTCATTCAGGTTCATCAGAACATACAGGATGAGGAAGCACCACCACGACCTCTCTACAGGCCACTCACACCAAGAGAAGGGAAAAAAAACACCCCACCAGTTCTTGGAAAACAAGGACTGAAACTTCTCTTCCAACACGAGCTAGCTGCAGCTGAGACTGAACACAAAATGAAACACAAAATGCCTTTCTCTCCCTTGACAAACATTGCTGCTCCTGCCTGCTCAGATCTATTTCAGGCATCGCTGCTTATTCCAGGCAAATCTCAGCTCTGTGTAGGTGGGGCAGGGATGATTCAGCAGAGGAACCTGCATGGCTGGAAACGCTCCATGACAATGGAAAACAGAAATTTTGTGGAGACCCCTTGCTGGCCAGGTGACAGAAATCTCCCCTTTTGTCCTCACAAGGTGGTTCTCCTGTAGCCAGCTGCTCCTCCCAGCAGTGCAGGGGGTCAGCCCTGCAGTCTGGATTAAATAAAAAGTGCCACACAATATGAAAATACTGATGTCTGTGTGGTGTTTTACTCTCATGGGACAGCACTGAAGTTTTGCACACCTAAGAATCAGGGATTACAGCATTTTGGGGATAGATCCATAATGTTTCTGTAGGTGTATCCATATATTTACATTAAAAATGTTTAATAGAAGTAGGAAAACCTACTTATGTAATGCCTTTTGTACCAGGAAACCAATTTATGAGTTTGATCAATGTTAGATTTTTACAGCTTGATTATTAAACCAAATTAAGTGCCACTGTTACACACTGTTCTTGCATGAGATGTATCACACACACCCACAGGTATACAAATATTTACTCCTGAGAAGAGCTGACCTCTATTAATGCACAAAGATTCTGTACTAGTCTGATTTAAATGTCATATTGTTAAAAAAAAGAAAAAAAAAAAAAAGTCATGGGAAAACACACTGCAAATAGCCATTATGTCCATGAAAACATCTCATTATCCAAAATGGAGTTATGTTTAAAAGTGTCTTGTTTATTTAAAGGTCAAGTCCTAGAAATAAATTCCACATTTCTCATTCTCTTCAGATAAATACTCAATTACTTAACATGTTTATGGCACTGGAATGAATACTGGAGTGTTCTGTTGTTTTTAAAAATAAAAATAATTTTTTTTAAAAAAATGTTGCAATGACAACCAAAGACTTAGTAGCCATTTTATTTGCTTGAGTTGACCTCATAGGATGTGATCTTGGAGAAAGACAGGCTTTTAGCAGGGCAGTGATTTAAGACATTGAATTCATTGCAAGATAAATAAGCAGGAGTCACACTATTTTCAAATCTCTCTCTATTTGTGCCTATGTGAGGTCTCCAGAAGGAATAAAATTACATGGATCAAGAGGCATGCAGCTGACTTGTCACGGGGCACTGTAGGAGAAACTCTCCCCCAGCTCAGTTCTCATTAGCTGTGAAGGGCTGATGCCTGCAGTTTTTTGGATGGAGTTGCAAAAGAGAGTTGCTTTTGCCATTAATGTCACGGGGTCCAGATGTGAGGAGATGAGGAGCAGTCTCCTCACCACACTGCAGCTCTGGCAGAGGCTTCCAGCTGACAAAAAGCCTGAAAGCACAGGGTGATGCTTCCAGCATTTCAGCTCTTACACATCAGGAATTCCACCCAAGTGCTCCGAGGGTCTTCTGGCCACACTGGCAGGGAAGTTACTCCTGTGTTTTCCACCAGATCCTTTTCTGCAGCACTTTGTCAGGGATAGAAAAGTGATTCTCCCCTGACTTGGATACTGACATGCTGCAGCTATTTACCTTCCATAATAAAGATTAGAGGATCACAGAATTCCTGAGGTGGGAAAAGCCCTCCCAGCCCATGGAGTCCCAGCTGTGCCCCATCCCCACCTTGTCCCCAGCCCAGAGCTCTCAGTGCCACCTCCAGGTGCCACCTGCAGGGATGGGCACTGCAAAGCTCCCTGGGCAGCCCCTGCCAAGGCCTGAGCCCCCTTTCCATGGGGAAATTCCTGCTGCTGGCCCAGCTGAGCCTGCCCTGGCCCAGCCTGAGGCCGTTCCCTCTCCTCCTGTCCCTGTTCCCTGGGGCCTGACCCCTGTGGCATCCACATTCTCTGAACATGATCCCTTCACCCAGGATTTTTCTCCTGGGAAGCTGAAAGGCAGCGAGAGGCCCCAGAGAAAAGGAAAACAATTCTTATCTCATTTGCTTCTCCTGTGTTTGGGCCATGTGGAATGTGTTTGGAAATTGTTTACCTGAAGAGAGTCCTTGACTGGGCTCTGGTGTGAGTTGTTTTGACTCATTGGCCAATGAGG
>WBNO01004214.1:240052-280374 GCA_013400575.1 Peucedramus taeniatus
ATCTTCCCTTCAGTCAGGGGTTGCCTGAATTTACAACAGACCCCCACATTGCTACAACCTCCAAGTCGCTAAAACTTGCAAGTAGTTTTAGAGAGTGAGAAGGTCCCTCCTGAGCCTCCCTTTCTCCAGGCTGAGCCCCTTTCCAGCTCCCTCAGCCCCTCCTTGTATGACCCTCTCTCTGAATGTCTAAGTAGATCCAGCACTTCCCCTCAGGGAATCACAGAACTGAGGATCAAACACACCTGTGCCAACCTGTGCTCTGGAGCAGAGCATTCCCAAAATCACTGAGGTGTGTTTGAAGCCCCTCTTATGGTTCATGCCTAAATGTGATGCCAACATCTCTGGGAAAATATGTCTACCATGAAATTGTGCTGGTTCTGTGAATTCAGTTAGAAAAAACAAGATGACCAAAATCAAATTTTAAAAAACCAACATTTCTCCTTAGCCTCACACTCAGGAAGGGAGGTTGCCACCTGGAGACATCAGCAGCAGCCCTAAAAATGTGTGCAGAGGACGGGACACCAGAAGAGCCATCGCTGGCCTTGTCCCCAGCTGCTGGAGGAAGCAGCCAGCGAGCACAAACCCTCTCCAGTCAGCCCTTCCCCTCACTTAAAATTCCAGAATAATGAACACTTCGCACAGAAGGGAAAATTTTCAGCTCTGACTCACGGGATTATTACTTTTTGTTTATAAGACACACCCACTAATTTGACGTTGGATGCGCGACGGATCCATCACCAACCGCGGGCACGTGACGAGCGCCGGTGCTGCACGGAGCACAGCTGGATTCATCCATCCTGCCTTTCCTTGGAGTCTCCTTGGAGCTCAAGGACAGACCCTGAGCATGCCATCAGGCTGCTCCTCACAGCTGGCAGCACGTGCAACATGAAGCACAGGGAAGTTTAAGTTTTCCAGCAGCTCCAATGCAGGAACTGCAAACCGACTGCTCCCGCTCCAGTGCAGGAACTGCTTCCCTCATCCCCAGCACCTCTTGGATCAGTGGGAGGCCCAGCAGGCCCAAGGCTCCAAGGACTGCAGAAATAAATCCCAGCTGACATTTTGCTCCTGGTTTTCCATGCAGCAGGATCACAGAGGATGCTGCAAGCTGACTCAAACCAGAGGAATTGCGTAACACACAGCTCCATGCAATGATGGGGATGGCTCCCTCCTGCATCCAAATCCTCCTTCCAACACTCAGGAAGAAGAAAAGGACCCTCAAGTGGGTGTGAAGCTTTGTGCTGCCAGAGTGTAAATGAGAATCAGGCCTGACAGGCTTTAAACAGCACACAGCAGTGCAGAACCAGAGGGGAAGGCTGTCCAGCCAAATACCAGGGATTTAGGCAACCAGAAATTTGGAAGCAACAAAAACCCGGTGGGACTGAGGTGAGGACTGGTGCTAGCATATCTGCCAGCCCCAAAAATAAGCAGTAATAAGGAAAAAACCCTGACCCACAGTTGAAACCTCGAGTTTCTAAACCTTAATCCTGACCAGTTAATTTAATGGTTTATTAACTCTGCAGGCATATTCTGGTTACTAGTTTGAGCTTTGCCCCAAAAATATGAGATCTAGAACCAGGTTTTGTTGGGACCAAGGGCTTCTGTGCAGTCACCTGCCTGAAGCCCCAATACACCAACCATGGCTCTCAGGATGACCAGGAGTGTTGAGTCCTTTGTGGGAATAAGATTCTTGTAGGAAGCCACTCCCACTTTCCAACCCCACTTCCCAAGTTCCCACCTGCAATCAGAGGGCAGAATGCCACCTAGTGAGCTGCTCTTCCTCATCTTCATCCTCATCCTCATGCTCATCCTCATCCTCCTCCTCCCTGCAGCCCCCCAAGCCTCCCAACCCTGCCCCACTGCAGGGGGACCCACAGCAACTATCCTGCCTCCTCATTTCTGTCACAGTTCTGGCAGCAGCTCCCAAATTTTCCCGCTCACTTCCAGGCTCCCATCACTGCAGGAGTCACTGCTGCTTGCCTGGGAGCTGCTCCCACCCCACGATGCCCATTTTGGATCAGCTTGTGCCACGGAGCAGGGCACCTCACAGATCCAGGGCACAGGCCAAGGAAGCAGGCACAGCAGAGCAATGGGAGCCCTTTAAATCAGCATCCCTGCTGATCCCATTTCCACAGGAGGGTTTTGACAGGCAGAAACAAGATTATGGAAGGGACACAAGCTGCTTTGTGAGGCCTCATCTGATGTAAGCACTGCATTCTTGATATGGATTCTTGGTCATGATCACAGGCTGGCAGCAGTTGGAATTGAGGTTTTCCCACTCTCCCCAAAACCAAATTCCTGCAGGCATGTCAGGAATCTCCCTATTTTTCTTTTCCTTTTTTTCCTCCCCCAAACCCAACACAAAGAGAACAGGTCTTGCTGTATTTTATTTCTGGAAGCTGGAGAGGTTATTGAAGCCATCCTTCACAAGGAAGAAGCAAGCTCAGCCAAATTCTAGGGATCCCTCCTCTCCCGAGAGGCCCGAGTGTAACAGAGATGCAAAAAATGCCTCAGTGAATATGTCTGAAAATAACAAACATTTCTAACCAGTCTTTCACCCTTGGCCATGATGTGGCATCATAATGGAGCAAATAATGGAGCACCAGGGAAGCAAAACCAGCATTTAAGAGGGTCTTATTCCTAGGAAACATGCTGGACAAGCAGGGAAAAGAGGCAGGGTGGAAGATGCTTGGAAACCCAGCCAAGGCAGCAGATCCAGGCTCAGCTGACCTTGCTGTTGTTGTAAAATAGGAATGACACCTTGCACAGGTAATTAGAGCCACTTAAACCCTCATCTGCATTCCACACAATGCAGCCAAGGAATAAACATAATTACCTCCTTGTCTGGAGCTGCTGCCCGGGTTAACCTCCCACCAGCCCCAGTTAAAATGGTTAATATTTAAAAACCTTAAATCCACTGCTAAATCCAGGGTTTAGCAACTCCCCAGTGGATCCCCACCATGCCCAGTTTTGTTGTGGATGACCAGCAAAACATCCCACAGCCCAAAGATCCAAACAATCAAATTTACAAGAGCATGTAGGACACAGGACAAGGGGGAATGGCTTCAAACTGACAGAGAACAGGGTGAGAGTGGATATTAGGAAATTTTTTTTACTTTGAGGGTGGTGAGGCCCTGGTTGCCCAGAGATGATGTGGCTGCCCCATCCCTGCAAATGTCCAAGGCCAGGCTGGATGGGGCTCTGAGCAATCTGGGATAGTGGAAGGTGTCCCTGTCCATGGCAGGGGGTAAAACAGGACATCCTTTAAGGTCCTTTCCAACCCAAACCATTCTGGGATTCTATGAAAAAGGGAGTCCAACAGCAAAGCAAGGTTAAAAAAAAATGGATTTAAGAGAAAGCTTCCAGGGAGGAACCTTCTATACCTTCTGTTGACTAAAAAAAAGGGAGTTTTGCAATTTGCTTGGGGTAATTCTCTGACTGCTCCTAAATCCAGCCAGGATTGATGTCCAGCAAAAGCCCAGCTGGCAGTGGTTGGGACAGAGCAAAGTGCTGGGAACTTTCCACCCCGTGACTTTCTTGTGCTGATGCAAGTTGGTGCAAGACCACTGGAGCTGGTGGAGGTTGTGTCTATTTATATCCCTGGAGGATCTGGCTGATGAATCAGCCCCTTGCTGTGGCTGGAAAATACTGCCTCACTGGGAAAATCCCACTGCCAGTGACACGAAATCTCAATGGTGAGGGAAAAGAGCTCCCTGCCAGCTCCTGAGAAAATTCACTTCAAATTAGGTGGGGTCCTGTTCCCTCCACAATGAGAGCTCACTCCAGCCCCTCCATGGCTGCTCAGCTCAGTTGAGGCTGTCAAAACATTTCTGATGGCTTCTTTCCTACTGGTGTTTCTTTTGTCTCTGCTTCTCTTTCCTCCAGGCTCTTATCTGCCTGCACATGTTCTGCCTCACGAGAGAAGGGCCATAACAAACCCTGATTTATGGCCCACTTGGAAAATGCGATGACGTCCAGGGCTCCCTTTGAATTCCTTCACATTTGTAAAGTTTAGATGTTGTCCCGGGAGCTGCCAAGGAGTCCAGAGCAGGAAGTCAGCAGGGAAAAAAAAAAAAAAAAAAGGGAAGATAAGGGGGCTGCTGGGGCTGGGACAAATCCCCTACCATGTGTTTTGTTTTCATGCCTTCTCATGGTTTAAAACTGGAGTAGAAAGGCTCTTCTTCAGCTTCTTGTTCCACTTTTCCTTATCCAAAAAAAGGCAGCCTGGGACAGAAGTGATTGCTTTCTTAATGAAAATTAGGCTAAGGGAAGGAAGGCACCCGAAGCACAGTTTGCATTTGATATTAAGTCTATTTTTTAATTAAGTTGGTAGCGATTCCACAGCCCTGGTTACATCACATCCCCAACCAGGCTGAAAAATTCCAGGGACTGGGAACTGCATCTGCCCTTGCACTGGTGAGGTGCAGTGGGACCTTAGGGGAAATCAGCCCTGAACACAATTCCTCCTTCCCCACATGGGGCACCTGCACCCCACAGATCCCCCAAGCCCAGCCTGACCAGGCCAGGAGAAAGGAGACATCCCTTGGATTCATCACAGAATAATATCAGGGTGATGATATCAGCTCATTCCCCAGCAAGCAGAGTTGTTAAAAAGAAACCAAAATTAGCTCTGAAAGTAAATTTCGTGGAATTTATTGCATGACCCTCATGTGACAGGAAAACTCATCTTTTGTCTCTATTTTGCACTCAAATAGTGAAACTGCAGCTCTGCACTCAGCACTAACTTGGTCTGAGCTGTTTTGCCAGGCTGGGACAGTCAAATGTCTCTGCTTTCACCTGGTGGATGGAGTTTTTTAGAAATCCTTCCTTTTTAGAAGGTGGAGGGATCTTTTCTGAGGACACAGTGTGTGGACACTGGGCCTTTTCCCAGTGCAAACCAAATGATAACTGGCCTGGAGCTGGCATATCCAGTGCACTCAAACTGAGGCATTTATGTGTCTGTGACCAGACCATAAACCACAGAATTTGCCCCATTTACCCTCCTCTCCAGCCCTGCAGGGCCACAGCCCCAGCAGTGCTACAGCCTCTGCCCTGCTCACCTCACCAGGAGCAAACCCCAAGGGCTGAGATCCCTCAGGACACTCTGCAGCAAGAAAAATTAATGGATCCCCCAGGGAAGCACCGTGTGGCTGAGGCTCAAGAGCTTGTGATGCCTTTTTGGGCTACCTAAAATCAGAGGCTAGACAAAGTTAAGAGAATAAAAAGCAGGTATATTTATTGAAGGGCCTTCAGGTTCATTTAGGGCAGATGAATCCCCTCCAGGGGCTACACCCAAAATGGATGTGGGTTTTCATACTTTTATAAGTTTGGTCCATTTGCATATTGGGGGTTAATCTTCCAATTACAGCTTCAGGTAATGAAGTCATTTACCCCAAGTTTGCTCCCCCCAAACTCACTTTTGTTTCCATCTCTCAGGGCCTGAGGCAGTGAGGTGTCCTTGGTCCCCAGGCCTGGAGATGAATTTTTGTGTCTGACCAAAATGGGAAAGCAGCAGCTCACACTGTATATGGAGTTTAGAACTGCAGGATATATGAAAAAGATAAAAGCTAAAATCTTTAGCTTAGAATGAAGCTAAGGCATCATTTCTGGCACCCACTGTCACACACACTTGGTGGTCCCTTGCCACTTTTCCCGATGTCACAGATTACCAGAGCTACACTGACAGATACAACTGGTCTCAAGAAGTTTTCCCCTCAGAAAACTAAGAGAGAACCCAAAAAAAAAAAGTGAAGCACCAAGCTCTTTTTGGTACAAAGTTTTCTTTGGAGAGCAGATTGTTTGCAGGGAGATGAAAAGCACGGCAAACACGCTGACAATTTGTGAATATGCATCCGTACACATATTTCCAGCCCTGCTCACGCAGCCTTCCCTTCCAGCTCCCTTGCAGGTCTGATGAATCACAGCCTGCAAACAGCCCCACTCAGGCAATAGTCACGCTGAGTGGCTCATGACTAAACCCCCGAGCAGAGCAGGAGTTTATTCATAAAGTCTATGCAAATAGCAAACACATCTGTAAGCAGCGGCAGCAGCGCTTTACTCCAGGATAATTTGCAAACAAGAAAAGGGGTTAAGTCTGTCACGCTGATTGCTTACAGAAAGTGGATCACTCAGCCTTAGTCATTTGCATCTCTTTCTGGATTGCAAATCCTCCTGGCACAGAATACAGCAGGCCCTTTCATTTGTTTTCCTGCTCCTCGTCCTCCAGATGTTCAAGTCAGACTTGTTTTCTGCAGTTGTTGTTTTTTATTTTTTTTTTTAAGGACTTCTCAGCCAGATAATGAAACCTACTACAGTCAGTACTTAGCAATATTCAAGCTATGAAAACTTAAATATATACTTGATTTATTACTTCCAGCAGTCAATCACATAAATGCATTAAGCTTTTCCAAAGAAATTCATAGAAACATATCATAGAATGGCTTGGGCTGGAAGGGACCTTAAAAATCATCTTATTTCACTCCTTCCACTGTCCCAGGTTGCTCCAAGCTCCACCCAGCCTGACCTTGAACACTTTGATGGATGGGGCATCCACAGTTTCCCTGGACAACTTGTTCCACCCCCATAGTTAAGCATTTCATCCTAATTTCTAATGTAAACCTACTCTTTTTCCATTTGAGATTGTCACATGAATATTCTGCTTCAGCAGCAACACAGGGTAAATACTGGAATCCATCTGCAGAACGAAACAGCAAAGCAAATTATTTGTTTTTTAGCAGCACAATTATTCAATAGGCTCGTGTTCAGTGGGGCCTGTGAACAGGCCTATGCTCAGACTTTAAAAAAGCAGCTACACCCCAGAAAAACCTTCCAAGAGGTCAGAATCAAAACCAAAAATATCCATCCTCAATACCCCTTGAGTGAATAAGTTCTTAAATATTTTATTTGATGCACTATTGCCCACTGCACTCCACCACTGGACCCCCAAATTTCAGAAACACCAGTTCTAATGTCACCTCACACAAAGGCAAGCTCTTAAAACTCCTTTCTTTTGGGTCTGGGATGGCAACAGCTGCAGTGCATCAATAAGGGGTTAATTTAGGCAGGGATTTAACTCAGAGTTGCTGTGCTGAGCTCCTGGAAAATAGAAAGTATAGTAGGAGGATCCTCCACCCCCAGCAGGAGCAGGTGAGTGAGCAGCAGACACTAAATTTATCCTAGGTGTGGGTAAAATCAATAAGTCACAGAGCTGGAAGGCTGAGTGCATCCCCACTCCTTTGGCTGCCTCTCCTGGCTGCTGAGGTGCCCCCTCTTGTTTTACAGCTTATGCAACATCTTCAGATTCTGTCAGATGGTGTCTGACTGCTGAGCCTGCCCCTGGTGCTGCTCCATTGTGGAAACCCCCCCTGAGGTTCCCCTGATGGGGAGACCTCTAAAAAGTTCTGTGCCAGAACTGAGAGACAAACAGGACTTTTGGTTTTTTTTGGTCTTCAGGTTGTTGTTTATTTTTCTCTTATCAAAAGTTCAGCATGCTGTCTGCATCTCAGACTTGGAGTACAAAGAGAAGGCACCAAAAGTCACAAGGCACACAGGTTCAAGGTCTTTTAAGACTATTTTGTCCAATTAACTCTTAGAACATATTTTATTTCTGCATTTCTAATTAATTATTTGTCTGCATTGCGGCTTTTTCTGACCATCACTCTGTGCTCCCAACACTGCAGAAAATGGAGTAGATGAAGAGCAAGAAGGAAATCAGACAATGCCCAAAATACTCCATCTTGTCTCCCATCCACCTCCATACTAAAAACCCAAAACTCAAAGTTTTTCACGCTGTGATAAACTCTACCACTGTCTATTTCACACGCTCGTAGATTCCAACTCATCCCAAAGTCTTGGAAGCTTTCTCCATGGATGAAGGTTAAAAGCAGTGCTCTCCTAGGGGTCAGGATTTCTCAGGACAGGCAGAGAAATATTCCTTGTGCCCTGGGTTCCAACACATCATGACACCTTTCCTGATGTTTCCTCAGTGCTTAACTTCAGCATTTTTGAATTGCAGGCTCCCTGTGTATCCAAATTCAGTCTCTGTGTTCTCCTGTTCCATGAAAAGTAAATTTTTCAGAGCCCATTTGCACTTTAGTCTTTGATTTAAATCTGCTCTCCAGAACATCTCTAGACAAATAATGCCTGTACACACTGCTGTCCTTCCCATGATTTATTTTGCAGGAAGTTGCCCCTTTCCTTGGATTTGGGATGTCACAAGAAGTGAGCCACTCTAAAGAGTTGCTGTGAATATTCTGTATATCTTTCAGTTCAAGTCCCTCATCTTGCCAATGTCACAAATGAATAGCTGTGAGCTTCCTTTGGTGCTGATTTGGTTAACAATCCCAAAGGCTGAATGGGATAAATAATTCCCATATCATTCCCATCACATCTTACCCCAATCTCACCATTGAAACTGATGCCTTGTGCAGGCTGCCCCAGAGCAGAGGCTGGGCAGAGCTAAAGAATAAAGCAGGGATTGATTCAAAGGCCTCCATGGATCCACCTTGGGCAGCACAAGAGCCCAGCCAGGGCTGCACCCAAGAGGAACCAAAATGGTCCCAAAATGCACTCCTGGGCACGGGGTCTGTCCCTTGGATCAGTTCTGCTCCATTTGCACCTTGGAGTTCATTGTCCCATTCCAGCTTTAGCCCATGCACTCCCACCCTGCTTGTTTTTCTCTCTCCAGCCCACGTTGTTTGTGCTCTTGGCCTGAGATTTGGATCATTTGTCCTTGGTCCCCAGCTGGAGCAGGAATTGTTTTGTGTCCCTGCTCTGTGCAGAGAGCTCAGCATCCCATAATATGAAGCTCAGAACTGCACACTAAAGCAGCTCAGAATCTGAAAATATAAAAGCTAAAACCTGAAGCATCACAAAGGCTTGGAGTCACAGAGGATGAGGTTTCCAGGTAGAAGAATATCATGGAAAGTCTGTACTCCTGATCCCCCTCATTGGATTTCATTTCAGAAATGTGGGAATAGTAAGTTAATGCCTGACAGCTACAGCAGCCAGCTGGCAGTTTTTCTGGATTTAGGGAGCAGGGATAAAGGCTACATCCAACTTTCAGGATGCCCTAAAAATGTTCAGGCTGGTGTGAGCAAGAACTGCTGCCCCATCTCACTTATCCTTCCCTAGTAGCATCTTAAAAAATAAGAAGTTGTGCTCCAGGAGAGCCTCCTTCTCTTCAAAGTCTTACTTTTAATTACCATCTACTAAATAAAGCCATTTTCACTCATTTCAGCCACCAGAGCATGTAGATAATGTAACACATACTCATAAATAACCTGGCAATGGAGACACAAGGAGAGGGAGATGCTGAGTTAGACAGGGGTGTATTCCTTTGGAAAGGGTACTACATCCTTACCATGAAGTAAATCCTACATTATGTGGCCCAAAAGTGGCAATAAAAGGGCTGTGTATGTACTAAGCTTCTTTTTGTATGACAGGTTTATAAAAAATCAGAAGTTATATGAGCAGGGTGTTTACTTTCTGCTTCTCCAAAAATGTAACTGTTGATATTCCTGATCCACTGACATAAACAGCTTTTCCTACTTCTCTTCATTCCTGACTGGTTTGAGTATTTGGAAATTATTTTGGAATTGTATGATGTAGCCAGTTGATCATCAGATGAACCTGATGATTTTATCATGTGCATTTCTCTGTCCTTCTTCCTAACTAGAATCAAACAGCACTGAAAACATCCCATGCCACCCCTGCCATGGCAGGGACACCTTCCACTGTCCCAGGCTGCTCCAAGCCCCAATGGCCAACCTGGCCTTGGGCACTGCCAGGGATCCAGGGGCAGCCACAGCTTCTCCAGCCACCACTCTCACAGGAAATAATTTTTTCCCAATATCCCATCTAACCTTTCCTCTTTCAGCTTAAGGCCATTCCCTGGGCGCTGTCCCTGCAGCCCTTGGGAATTGTCTCTCTCCAGCTTTCCTGGGGCTCCTTCAGGCCCTGCAAGGCCACCCTGAGCTCAGCCCAAAGCTTCTCCTCTCCAGGTGAGCAATCCCAGCTCTGCCAGCAGAGCTGCTCCATCCCTCTGAAGATGCAGATGGAATCCTTGCTCAGGAGGATTGCTGCAGCCAGGTCGTGTGTCTGGGGTAGTGCTGTGGAGATGGGATGGAAAATGCAGAAGCCAACAACTCCAAACCCCCCTTTGGTCTCTGCCAACCTCTGTGTGCCAGGGAATTTGCTGGAGCAGCCAGGCTGGCCATGGGGACACTCACAGAGCCCTGGGCTCTGAGACAGAGGGGAAATTTTCCAGAGTAGAAATCCATTTCGAATTTAGGTAAAATGTACCTCTTTGAATTAAGTCTGTAGCTTGCAAACAGAGCTGTTTGGTCTGCTTTCAGTGCTGCCTATTCTCCCAAAAAACCCTATGCTCAAAAACTGCTTCAGCCAAAGGGCTGAGATAAAGGAGGCCCCCTCAAACCTTGAAACAGACGGAGCCAGACGGGGCTGGGATTGCGGGAGAGGGGGAAAGCTGACCCAGGAGCTCTTTCTGTACTTTCTGATAAAAAACTAGCTGCAAGTGTAACTAGCTACAAGTGTAACGTGAAATCAGTAAAATGAATATGCATGAGACTATATACATATATATAAGCAAGGGGGGGATAAAAAGGGTTCAAGAATTCTCAGGGGTGCTCATGTCCTTTAAGGGGGACAACGACCCCCACACGTGTCCAGGGCTGTAATAAACACACCGGCTTTACAACTTTTTACAAAAGTTGTGGGGTTTCTTTTTCTTTCCGCAAATCAGCTCTGCTCTGCATCTGCTCCTGCAGACAAACAGCCTGGGACTGTCACCGAGCAACGGGGAGATGCCGCTAATTTAGGAAATGACCAACCATTTGTGTGTCTGCAGGCTGGAAATGGCATCCGGGAAAGGTTAAATCTGCCTTTGCAGCAGCACAAAAGAAACGGGAGAGAACGAGCTGGGTGTGGTGCTGGAAAGAGACCGGTGCCCCTGCTGTGGTAAAAGATGCTGTGAAGTTTTAATTTTTTTTTTTTTTTTTTTTTTTTTTTTCCCCCAGGGGCCGGTTTGTACGAGGTGGTTTTTTTTGNACTCAAATGTTTCTTAGTTCTTGTCTATGTCACAGTCTCACAAACTCTGAGTTCTACAGCACTTCACTCTAACAAGTTCAAAATGGAGCCCTGTCTCTCTCTACCAGGCTTTTTAAGGACAAACAGTCCAATTAAGAAATGACACTTAAATTATTTTTATTTTTAACTTAATAATCAACTACCCACAGTTTGTTATGTGGACTTTTTTATCTAATTACACAATACTACCTAAACCCATGAAGAAGAAAGTGCAGAAGAAGGACTAGCTTCTGCTTTAAAACTTTAATCTTGTTTTTTATATATTACTATATTCTAAAACTTTAACCTCTACGTTTTCTATTATGTGACATGACACACTTCTATTCAAAATTCACACTTATAATCTTAGTTTTATCATTCATTTTTGGAAGCTTTTTCTATGGTTTCAGGTCAAATGCAGTGTTCTCTTGAGAATCAGTGCCTGTCAACACAAAAAGTCTAAAATTCTCAACAGTCAAAGTTCTAACAAGATGCTGCCATGTTAAATTTTGTGTCACACCCAATCATGCTACAGTAAAGTCTGGAGGTTGGGTTTTGTTTATTTGTTTTTTAAATTTGAATCAAAAGAATTCTGGAAGTAAATCTCTTCAGATCCCTCACTTGATGGATTGTTTGGCAGTTGATACAGAAATAAAACCGTGCTGGATGCTGCCTGAAAAAGTGGTGGCTCTCTGTTTTATGTGTGTTCAGGGGCAAAACTGGCAGTCACTCATCTCATGCTTGTTTTTAACAAGGAAAACATCATCTCTGACCTGAAGTTTTCCTCCAAGACTTTCATCAGTGAGGGGGGAATCAGTGCAGCTTGTGCTGTTTAAGGCACCAGCAAAGCACAGTTGATACAAGCACTGCTTAAACCGTGGTTCTGTTCCCACTGGAATTCCCAGCACACCCGAAGCCAGGGATGGAGATGGATCATTAAACAGCTGAAGTCCTCTCTGGAGGGCAGGGAAAAGGAGATTTGTGCAGCTGCAGGGCAGGATCTCTGTGTGACCACAGCTCAGGCTCTCACCTGGGCTGTTCCCCAGATAAAAATACAAATATAAAAATACAAATGTACCCAGCTAGACTCACCTCCTTGCAAGCAGTTCCTCTGCATATATTTTAAAGGAGGAAATAAAACATGCAGCTGAAGGCAGGGAGGTGGATGTGGCAAGATGCAAGAGAGGTTCACCACGGGGCAGATTGTTCTTGTCAAACCTGGTATCTGATTTTCTAGAGATCAGATCTGTGATAAACTTTTCCTCTCCCAGTTCCAGAAACGCTGCAGGGCAAGGTATGGGTTTACCTGGAGAAGGAGGAGGCTGAGATGGGCAAAACTAAATGGATGGAGCCTCAGGCACTGGAGAGAAGAGTCAGCAACAGAGGCTCCTTCCCCAGGACCATTTCCAAGGCTGATCTGACTCAATAATTTTCCTCATAGCCTTGGCTCAGAACGTCAGCATGTGCTAATAAAATTTGCTGATGTCACAAAACTGGGAAGCAGCTTCAGTTCAGAATGTTAGAGCATGTTACAGTAAGACCTCATGATCCAAAGTAGCAGAAAAGGGAGGAAATTCAGAAGTGCAAGGTCATACCTTTGGGAATTACTGATTTTTTTTTCTCTAAGCAAGGAATTCATCACCTGGCAGCAAGAGAGCTTTTCCCCCTGAGGAAAGGGCAGTTAGGAATGATATCATGATGCAGATGTGAAGAGGGAACTTCAGCCTTAAAGTGCTTCCAAAGAGGTGCCTCTGTTAGGGATGCCTAGGGAGGGCTGAAGTAATGCCACTGCACAAGCTTTTGGTCAGATTTCCTTTGCAAGTGCAGGTACAATTCTTGCTTCCAGTTCCCAGCATGAACTCTTAAGGGGCATAAAATAGGGCTGGAGAAGAGCAATCAAGATAATCAGAAGAGAAAAAGCTGCATCACCAGGATACTTTTGCTAAAAGCTTTGCCTTGGGAAAAGAGCAGAATAAAAACTCAAAAGGGTTTGGGGTGGAGATCAGGGCAAGGTTCTTCCCCCAGAGGGTGCTGGCACTGCCCAGGCTGCCCAGGGAATGGGCACAGCCCCGAGGCTGCCAGAGCTCCAGGAGCCTTTGGCCAGCACTGCCAGGGATGGACAGGCTGGGATTGTTGGGGGGTCTGGGCAGGGCCAGGGGTGGGACTGGATGATCCCTGTGGGTCCCTTCCAGCTCAGGATATTCTGTGATCCTATAATTCTGTAAGTTAGGTGTTCCCTATAAGTGTGCTGGGCACAAACACTTGGGAAGAGCTGCCAGGATAATTTCCTCATAAGAACATATGGATAATACCCACTGGCCATCCATTTACTTAGGCTGTAAATTAGATGGAATGTTTAAATCACTGGGATAACCAGATTTAGGAAAAGGCTTCCTATGGGATCACAGAGTCAAATAATCCACCTACTCTTTGATGAGTTAGAAAAGGGAAGGATATACCTGAAGCAGGTGATCCAACAATTCTTTTTTAATCCCTTCCCCTGTCCTAGCTGACTCTTCCTTGGAGCTATCCATCAATAACATAAGTGATAAAACATGGAGCTTTGAAGCTCCAACTTTTTCTCTACTTTCAAAAGATAATTGAAGGCATTTGCAAGCCTACACTGCACACCCTGCCTGCAGAGGATTGCAGTGTGGACTCAGGTTTCTGAGAATAAATTAGCACATAGAGTATGAAAGTGGGATTTCAAAGGCAGGTCCAAACCATTTATACTGAAGGAAAAAAAAAAATCTGACTACAGCAAGGTCTTTAAAAAACCCTATTGAAAGAATTTGGAGTAGTAAAGACTTCAAATACTTTTATTTTGCATGCTGTCCTTGGTCTTCTTCCACTATAGATTTTGAGCACAAGAGATTTTTCCCATTCACCACTGAGTCACCTGCAAGAGGCTCAGAAGTTGTTTCCCATCTGTCTGGTGGCATTGCTGTGGTTCCACAGAGCCCTACAGGTGTATGGTGGTGATAATAGATATATAAACCATTTTTAGAAATTTTTCCCCGTGGACTCACAAAAGCTTGAGTGTTTTGGCCTGGCAGGTTTGGCAGGAAAGGCATTTTTCCTTGTGCAGCATTCATTTTTTTGATGCCTACAGCACTGTCCAACAAGAGGGAATTGCACCGTTTTTCATTCTTTGGCAGTGTTCTATTTAAAATAATTACAATCAATTATTATCACTCAACAACTGGGACTTCCTGCCCTAAAAGCTCTTTGTTTGTAAGTCATCATCCACCTCTCTATTAGTGAATTCCCCAGTAATCCAATGTATTTGAGGACTACATGGAATGGCATGATTAATGCCTCCAGCTCATATTTTCCCACTTTCCTGATAAATCAGGAATGAGAAGCAGCCAGAGCATCTCCACCTGAGCACTGTCCAGCTCAGGGCTTCTCTTTTTTAATCCTATTTTCTGCATCCAGCCCTGCTTTCCTCACATCCAGCCCCACCCTGCCCCTCTGGAGTCTTGCGAAAATTGAAAAGAAGCCAGTTTCAGTTTTCCTTCCCTCCCCCAAAATTCCCTGCCTTTCATCCTGGGCTGAGTCATCTCTGAAGACTTTCCTACACCCCTACAGCAGCCTCCAGGCTCTCCTCACACCTTGCCAACCCTTCAGCACTCCAGGCACAGCAGCTTTTGAATGGATAAGCCAGTGACTCCTTGGAGCACATTCCCATTCATGCTCCTCTGGAAGCAAGCCCTGCCTCATCCTGTGGATCTTGTAGCTGGAGATCAGAGCCCAGGACCAGAAGCAGTTAACAAAATCCCCAGGGAACACCTCAGGTGTATTTTCACACCGAGCCTTACATCACCTCCCAGCAAGCCCCTGCAGGTTCCTGACTCTAATTCCAAGCTCAAAGTCAAGCTTTCCCAAAAAGTTTGAATTCGGAATTTTTTTTGTTGTTGTTGCTGCACCTCATCAACATCACATGAAACCACTGCTTTTTTGATAGTGTTGATTTTATGGAAAAAAAAGTTGTTTTATGTTATGCTGAGAGCCAGGGCTTGTGTGGGTAGGCAGACAGAGGGATCCATCACTTCCCAGATATTAAACCACTTTTTCCTACTCATTCCAGTGCTCCACAGAGCTGCAACAAAGTCCTTGCTGCTTTTCTCTCTCTGAAACGTGTCTCTGTCTCCCTGCCACTGAAGTGAAGAGGATTTAGCCCCAGGTGAGAGCAGCCAGGAGAGCAGGAGTGCAGTGACAGTGCCAACAGGAACATGGCCAGAGGGGCAAAGTTGTCTCATCCTTTGTGATCCTCAGCAGCAAAACAACACCTCTCATGTCCCTGAAGTGGTGTGGAGAAGGTGGAGGGCAGATTTTTCTTGAAGGGTTCTTCAGCTGGCCTTTGAAGGAGACTTGTCTTATTAATACTTTCCTTAGATGCTCTGCAGCAGCACTGAAAAAAAAAACAAACCACTTTTTATTCCACACATAGCTGCCTTCAAAGAAAGATGGCTTGTGGAAAGAGGAAATGGCTTTTCTTAGGTTCCCTAACACAGCTGGAAAACACAGGTGAGGTTTTGGGCACAGAGCCCTTTTTATGGCTTCTTTCTCCTATAATTGCTTTAGGATGTGTAACGGATGTACAGCACACCTACAGCCAAAAAAGAAAAAATTCCCTTTGAGAATATTAGCGTGGCTGTGAGCTTTTCAGCAGGACCATGCTTTCCACTTCTCTGCTAGTCTTCTGCTGAAATTTGGAACTGCTGAATTACAGCCTGCTGGAATGGTGCAGGTCAGCTGAGCAGTGCCAGGGGAGTGCAAGGCACTGCCCCAGCCTGGCCTACAAAGCAAAGAGTAATGGGAATAAAGGGATGGTTTTCCCCATCCAACCACCTCAGCCTCTTTAGAGACTCTCTAGGTTGAAGTAATTAACAAATCATTCCCAGACACCTCTTGCAATGCAAACAAAGGAGCCTCAAAATCTTCCAGAGGTGGTTCCCAATGCAAGCAGAGAATCAGAATTAACATCTTGGCTTTCTCCTCGAATGTTTCATCTGAAATATTCTGCAAACAAGTAAATCTGTTGAATTAAGCTGAGGAACGAAACACACTGAAGCCCTTCAAAAACACTCTGGGGAAACAATGGCACTTGCAGTGACTTTCCTCCAGCACATCAAGGAGGAGAGAACAAAGGGCCGATTTTACAGGGAGCCTGAAGAATGGGGTTATTGTTCCTTTATTTCCTACACATACCCACCCAAACAGGACCGAGCCCTTCCTCCAAACAACACCAGGCCGTGGATGTCTCAGCTGATGTGTCTGTGCCACCAGGCAGGAACACAAAGTGCTTTACCCTATTGCTTAACAAGCTCTGAGCCAGAGCTGTAACCCCTTGGCAAACATGCAGGGATGGGGGGAGTGAAGCCAGATTTGCATTTAGGTGTAAAGACGTGGCTCTGACTTGTCTCCACGTTTGAAACCTCATTAATTTTCCTTTTGATTCATTCATTCAGTTGCCTGTTAGCATGTACCTCGCTGCATGCTGAAACTTGACCTCCAAGGGTGTTCAAAGCCCAGACAGGAGCGTGCTGGTTTGATCAACATCTCCTTAAACAACAAATTTCCAGTAAGAAGAGAGATTTCTGGAAGATGACTGTGGCAGGAGCTGCTCTGATGTCCCCCAGTGACGGCTGTGCAACTTGGCCATAAATCACCACCCCACAAAGGCTCCTTTCCAGGTCAGGGCTTCACCTCTGGCCTCAGTGGCTGCTCACTGAAGCTGCTCCATCCTCCAGGAGTTTCCAGGAGGGAAACATCAAACGTGTGATCACCACCAGCAACTGCTGCTGGTTTTGTGATGAATTGGGACAGGAACTGTCTGCGTGCTGCCTGACACAGTGGTGGCCTAACCCAAACCTACCCGATAATAAACTGCAGCTGCAGCTCCAGGAATCCTGGATACCCTCATTTCTGCACTCTGCCATGGATTCCAGCCTGGTGGGTAAATCTGGTGGAAAAGTAAAAGCAAATGAAGGCAAAAAAAAAAAGACAGCTACCTCTGAAGTAATTCCTTCACTTCCCTCTGTGTTATTGCTGTGAAACTCTTTCCACCAAAAGGCTCAAAGAACCTTTTAAAAGAAAAATCAGATTAATAGGAGGGAGCATGGCAGCATTGGCTTCCTCACAGCTGGCCTTTGGTTTCTGAGCCACTGATTTGTCCTCTCTTCACACTGAAATAAAAAATAAGCTGTCACAACTCAGGTATCCCTACAGGCTTTCTTGCAGTATGAGCAAAGCCAAGTGAGGTTGTGTTTGCCCAGGCTAGGGGAGGGCACATGGGCAGCAAACACTCAGTAAGTAACTTGGGATGGCCACTCATCAGCCCACTGGAGGCATCAGTTTATCTGAGCTAATGTCCCTTAGCAGCCAACAGAAAGGAGGAGGAAAATCCAGAGGAATTCACCTTACCCTAAGACAGAAAGCAAAATTAGGCCAGTTGACTCATGCCCAAAACACACCCATTTCTCCTGCTGCCAGTAAAGGGAGCCTTGGGTGATGGAGACAGCCCAGGCAGGTGAGTCAAATCCACCCCCACCTGGGAGCCCTCAGCCACCAGAGCCTGGTCCAACCCCTGCCCTCGAGCTGGCTGTGAAAGGAGAATGTTCTCATCCCTTCTCACGCTTCATGAAGAGCTGCAGAGGGTCTCCATTTCCCAAAGGGAACATTCCCACACCTCCAGGAGTTGTGTGGAGAGATTTCCTACCCAGCTCCAGCCCCTCTGCCACCCCTACTGCCTATGCCCAAGCCTGGCCACTGGGAGAAGCCTCCAAGGAGCAGAAATGTCCGAGGTGGCACTGGTGGCACGGAGCCACTGGGATCCTCTGCAGCCTGGGGGCTGGCAGGCTGTCCCCAGCCCTTGGGGGGGATGTGGCAACTCAGGGAGGGTGTCCACCCTCACTGCATGCATGTCCCAGCTCTGCCAGGGAGGTGTTTGGGTGTGCACACTCACACGATGAATTAATTCGGGAAACAAATACTGTGCATGAGCCAGCGACCCACAAACGTGAAGCTTCTCAGACAAACAGCTGAGACTTCAGCTCAGAGCAGGCAGGGGAAGGAGGGGGGATATCACCCAGCAAGCACACGCACCACCATGACCACTCAGCACAGAAAAGGAAAAAATAGCTGCTGCTGCGTAGTTCGGAAATATAAAAATAGTTTGGCTGTTCCCTTACCCTTTCCTTTCAGTCATCACTCGCTGCAGCCCCAGGGTTTGTTTGTCTCAGTTGCTATGGGGAGGCTGTGGCTGCCAGGCCCTGCTGGGAGCAGTGTCCTGCTGGTTCCTGAGCCCAGGGAAGTGGCTCTGTGACAGCCCCAAGTCTGGTTTTCTCCTGTCCCTCTGCGTGCCTGACACGGTGCCTCCCGGTGCATCAGCGCATCTCCCCTTCCCTCAAAGCTTCTTCTGCCCTTCCAGGAGAGCTGTGCTGCCTGGGGACAAGGCTGTTGGGTTGCCCCTTGCCAGGAGTGCCACCCACCCTGTGAAATCCCTGTCACCACCACAGAACTCGTGGAAGAATGTGCTCATGGCCATGTCCAACCTGGGTACCCTGGCAAACATCCTGGACCAAACTGTGCAGCCTCAGGCTCTGAGTGCTGGGACAGAGACCCTGGAGGGCCAGGGAAAGCAGGGCAGGGAATGGCTCCTTTCCCATTCCTCACAGAATTCCCAGAATCACTGGGTTAGAAGAGACCTTCAAGGTCATCGAGTCCAACCCAGCCCCAACAGCTCAACTCAACCCTGGCACCCAGTGCCACATCCAGGCTTTGTTAAACACACCCAGGGATGGTGACTCCAGCACCTCCCCGGGCAGAACATTCCAGAACTTTATCAGCCTTTCTGGAAAAAAACTTCTTCCTCATATCCAACCTGTATTCCCCTGGTGCAGCTGGAGGCTGTGTGCTCTGGTTGTGTCAGTGCTGCTGGAGAAAGAGCCCAAGGCCAGCTGAGCACAGGCACCTTTCAGGAGCTGTGCAGAGTGATGAGGTCACACTCAGGCCGGGCTGGGGGCTCAGCACAGCAGCCAGCACATCCCCAGGAGCAGTGCCAGCCCTGCAGGGTGCTGAGGTGGTGGCACTTGCAGCCCTCACCAGCCCTGCAGGAGCACAGACACCTCTCTCACGTCCCTGATAACGAGTGTCTGCAGGCAAGGGCTCGTGGCATCCACTTTTCTGCTCTGGCTGTGCTCAGAGGTGACTCCTAGGACACATCAGCCTCCTTTCCACACTCCCTCACCCCTGCCCAGCTCCCTGGCAGGGTGACAGATGTGACAGCCTGCTCAGGTCACCCATCCAGCTCTCCCCCAGTGCCACTGGTCAGCAGGGCTGTGCTTTATGGAGTGCCTGCAGTCCATCACCTCCTCATAAAGACATTTTGGCACCCCCTGTATTTGTGAGTTTAAGCATTCCTGCCTGCAATAAACCTGTCCTGCTCACCCCACAAGTGTCTGAGCACCCTATTTCCCTTTCCTGCAACGTTCAAATATGCAGCTGGGAACCTAAAGCCTCCACATTTTTCTAACACCTTCTATGTTTGCAGCACTGTGCAGACATTCATTGCCATCTCCCAACAGCCTGGCGAGGGAGGTGAGCAAATATTATTCTCTTTTCTTGGGTGGGAAGACTGAAACAAAGTGAGAGCAGCTTGTCTGGATCCACAGGGCTGAGCCTGGTAGCTCCTGAGCCTCCTTTCCCTTTATGAGGGTGCTGTGTTTGCTCATAACCCACAGACCCTCTGACATCTGCAGCCCATCCCTGCTGCTGGCAGAGGTGTTTGCTCTCCATCAGCTTGGCTGCCAGGGCAGAGTAACTTTGGAGTAGAGCATGAGTAAGAAACATTTCCTGCCAGAGACTTGGGTTAGGGCTGCTTTTTCACAAGCCATGGTGTGGAAACACCCAGATTTTGAGAGCAGCCTTGACCTTCTCCACCAGCTGGGCTGAAAGTGCTGGAGCTCAGCTTTAGAGTGTGAAAAAGGGGAGAGGAGCCTGCAGAGCTCCTGGGTGGTTTGGCTGCCATGAGGGGCAGGAAGGGAGGATTTACAACCTCCCCATCTCCAGCCCTGTGCTCCTCCAACCCTCAAGTGGATTTAGCCCCACAGTGGATCCAGCCTCAAATGGATCTAACCCCAAAATGGATCCAGCCTCAAATGGATCTAGACCCAAAGTGGATCCAGTCTCAAATGGATCTAGCCCCAAAGTGGATCCAGCCTCAAGTGGATCTAGCCCCAAAGTGGATCCAGTCTCAAATGGATCTAGCCCCAAAGTGGATCCAGTCTCAAGTGGATCTAGCCCCCAAAGCCAGGTCTTTGCTTGCTGTTTCACAGAATAAACAGGGTTTTGCAGGTTGAGTTGCCTGCCCATTTTAATTTTTAATTGACATTGCCTAAGGATGAAGTACCAGATGATTCAAGGAAAGAAGAAAGCTGCAGTTGCTGTCCCAGCTCTTCTTACACACTTCCAGTCATTTCTGTGATCTCAAACACCAAACCCTGAGTATCTGCAGCTTGGCAGAGTGTGCTGATAAGGAAGGTGCCCATCAAAGGGAAGGCTGGCTGTAAAAGGAGTGCTCTGGCTTTCCCTAATGGCTCCCAGGCGGGGAAAAAAGAACAACTTCATTGTTTTTCTGTCGGGAACAGCGTTTATACAAGCTGGCAAAAGACCTAAGCTCCCATTCCTGCCAAACCCCCTGGCAGCTGGGCTGGCACAGGTGAGCAGAGCCCAGCTGGCACAAGGTGTGCCCTCCAGCAGCACCAGAGCTTCCCTGCCAGGCTCAGAATTCCAAGCACTTTACAGCTGGAAACTCTGAACAGGCCACACTTCCATGGCTTTCTAGGTATTTTTTGTCTTCACTCTCAATTCAAAAGCTTGGTTTGAATGTATGGTCAAGGGACTTTTTATTCTTTTAATGAGTAACAATCCCACTTTTCCTCATGTCACTCTCCTGTAGATCCCACCCAGGTGTCAGAGGGTTTGGACACACGGCTGCAGCCCTGTCCTAAAAACTAAAAAAAAAACCCTAAAACCAGGGGAAAACTAAAAACCTAAAAAAACCCAAAAAACCCCAAAAAAACCAAACCAAACCAAAACCAAACCAAAACAAACAAACAAAAAAACAAACAAACAAAAAAAAAAACAACACAACAACAACAACAACAACAAAAAACACCAAACAAAAAAAAAACCAAACTAAAACGGGGATTAAAAACAAAACCCAAAAAATCTAACAACTAAAAAAAAACCCAAAAAAACTAAACATGGGATAATACACCCAAGTGCACTAGAAAGTTTTTCAGGAATTCTGGTGGATCAGCAGAAATTTGATTGCATATCTATGCCACAGGTATCAAATGTAGCTGTGCTGGAGTTCAGGGTTTCAGATTCTAGGGCACATTATCTAGGCTGGGGCACTGGTTCGAGTTATTGGTTTTACAGCCTGCCTGTAACTATGGAGAGCAATTTAAATAATTACATCCTCGCCACAACGAGCTGGAAAACTCAGGTGGCTGGGAGAAAGGGGAATGGGGAGGTGTGACAACACTGCTGGAAAAGAGATTAACTGGGGAAATGGGCCAGAAGTGACTGGAAGACACCCTTGGCTGCTCAGGGATCTTTGCTGATTTGGCACCTCAAACACCTCCCCCTGGGCAGCCTCAGCACAGAGTGGGCACCTCAGCTGAGCCCATCCATTTTCCCTTTTCCCACCTGGTTCCTCTCTGGGAATTGTTGTGGTGAGTGCTCAGGCAGGGCTCTGCCCACCCTTCCCCCTCCAAGGCTGGCACATGACAAGCATTAAGCTATTTATGGAAAACTGGGCAAATAAGTAAAATACCTGGATGCATGAAAAATGGGAAGTACAAGGTGGATGTTGAAGAAACCTGGGGTAAAACCTAGCTAAGATGGCACTGTCCACAGGTTGGGGGGAAGTCTCAGAGAGCTCTGAAGCCCTTTCCCTCCCTCTTTCCAGTTTCTCCAGCTGGATGGAGCTCCTGCCCTGCATCACTTGGTTTCCCAAAAAACCACAGGAGCACACCATAGCCAGCCCCCACAAGCACCATCCACCTGGGAAGCCACTGAGCAGGGAGGGGAGCAGTAAATAATCCATGGAGAGAAGTGGATGGGATTGCAGCTGTGCAGTCCCAGCCAGGAGAGCTTTCCTTGCCTGGCCATTTCCCCTGCAGTGGCAGGGATGAGAGGGAGGGGACACTTGGCCTGGCCAGGGTCACCTGAGTTACAGCTCTGGGCAGTGCCAGCACCTCCTCTGCCAAGAGAAAGGCCCTGGGCCCATTCAGTGAGGGTTTATAGTAGAAATCTCTGTTTAGGGCAGCATTAGTCATCTGCTGTGGGTGTGATTCAAGGCCAAAATTAGCTGACCAAATTCCCTATATAGTCAAGAGAGAGACCAAGAAGGAGGGTGGTGTGATCCAGGGTGCCTCTGTTACACACCTCAAGTCAAACAGAGTCAATCCTGCCATTGTGGACACAGTGGTATTTTAGTTTCTGGCTGCAGTGAGGTATTTTTTTTTTGTGGAATATGTAAAAGTAAACCAACCTTTAAGACTTCATCAAAGTGGTTTTCCTTTTTTCAGCCACCAGCAGGAGGTATCACACGTGTTTTGCTGGTATGCACTGCCCCACCAATAAACTGCACTATTTTGGCTACACTTTCCAGGTGTTCTTGAAGCTTTCATTGAGAATCAGTCCAAAAAACACCTCAGGAGCAGCATTTCTGTCCCCCACCTCCAAAGCAGGGCTGGCAAGGAGTGCAGGGCAGATCACAGAGAAGGGTTTTTCAAAGGCCTTAGAAATCCAATGGAAATACTAAGAAATTAAAGTAGTGGAGTGAGGAGGGAGGAAAAAAAAAGCACAAGAGCCCTCTAAGAATTCAGGGCATGGCAAACTATTGGAATGAGGGAAACTCTGGGCAGTCACAGTCACTGCACAGGTGAAGGGAGCCAGAGCCTGGGAGATAATAGGACTTAGGATTAGTGAAACACAAATGACGGAATAACTGAACCAAAAATATATCTGCAGGGACAGGGGTCATTCACTGCCAGCTGCCAAGGAACTGTGTAGGAAAGAGTTCCTATCTTTAGTCACCCATCATCTGAGGAGGCAGAGAAAATGATGCAGTGAGGCAGCAGTGCTGGAGAAGAGTAAACACCATAAAAAGTTCATCCCTGAGGGAGGAAGGGGCAGGCCAGCTATCCCCACACTGGTGAAACACCAGGCTGCCCAATCCCTGAGCTCTTCTACAGTTACAAAGAGCACAGCCAGAAGTGTGATGCCAGTTTTCTTACAAGATTTCCAAATTCCCTTGTTTTGTCCCCCCATCAATCATTTTTGCCTTCACAGTATCCTTCAAATTCTGATTTTTCTTCCCTCCTCATCACCATTAACCCCACTTCCCCCCAGCTGAAGGTGTTTGCCTGTTTGTGTCAGCTTAAACAGTGACACCATGACTTTCTGTCCTTGGAATTACCAACAACAGGTCTATTTCCATCGATGCTTTCGTGATCAAAGTGATGCAATCTCCCACTTAGCATCCATCAATTGTTCTCAAGCTGTTCCCTGCGACTGTTTGCTGTTGGCAACGAAGTTTTGTTGGTCACATAAAGTTGTGTGCCATTGTTTCCATTTCCTGGCTGGAGGAAAAGGCAAGTAGACCCAGTGCTAATATTAACACTGATTTTTCCATTTGTTTTTGCAGATACTGGCACCTGCAGTGTTGGTGGCATTACGGCTCAGCTCAAACTCATGACTGACACATGCAAATAGAAGGCAAGAACAGATCAGCAAATTTCCTTAATTATATGCTCAAATATGAGTGGATTTTTGGTTTAATTTACCCAGTTCTCTATCACAACTGTTATCCTGTTTTCTTATATTTGTGTTCCCTTTCTTTGTTCGGCTTCATTTCATGGTGGTTTCTTTTTCTTCCCTTATTCCCAAGATCTCCTCTATTCATTCTGCTACCTAGTGAGCTTTTCTCCTTCCTGACATGATTTATCCTTGGCAACCCTTAGAGCAAATACTCTCTATTATAAACTCTGTTACTACTTGAAATCTAATCTCCTGTTCGGCAAAGTTTATTTAGGATGGGTCTGGCTTTCCCCTTGGGATTTGTTTTGCACACTTTTTTTTAGCAAAACATTTTAACCATTTGGGAAACACCTCAGCTGAAAATTCCCTCTAAAACAGAGACAACATCCACGTTAATGAAATCAGAGGTGGCAAAGGAAGAAAATTGTTGTTGAAAGGAGGAAAGCAAATGTGTTTCACTGTCCACTCTGCATTGCATCAGAAGGGATGTCTGGTGTGGAATGGATCCATCCTGATTCACCTGGTGAAATGGGCAAGTTTTCCTGGATATTCCCTACAAAAAATTGTGCAGGGGAATATTAAGAGTTAAAATCACTATAGAAGAAATATCTCTTTTTCTTAGGGGGAGAGGAATGACTTGCAGAGTGAATGCCCTTCAGATAAACACCTTGGGATGATCAGCGTGCCCGTTCCTTCCTGCCATGCCCCACCTTGGCAGAGTTTCATTTTCTGCCCTCTCAACAAGTGAGAGCTTGTGGCATCCTCTTCCTCCTCCCAACGAGACACTCTCCAAACAACTTGAGCAGGCAAACAAAGCCCTGGTGTTGTGATATCAAAGGAGAAAGGTCTGCACGCACACCAGTAATGAACCACGTTGTGAAATAGCCAATGTTGACACACACCAGCTGAAGAAACACATCACACATCCACCAAGGGGAAGGAAATCAAAATGGAATTACCCAACACTGTTATCTCCCTGTTCATTCAGCCGTGTTCCTACCCAATTTTCTCCCAATTCATTTACAGTGAGACTCAGTGCAGATATGTAGTCTAGTTATAGCTCCTTTCTGGATTTTAGAGCTTGCTGAAATAGATATATTAAAATAATAGTCTGGTTTAAGCACAGCTTTCATACCCTTACTGCACAGTCACATTAAAATAATGTCTGGGGATATAATAAAAGATGTCTTTACATCTTTTATTATCTCTTATTATGGCAAATTCAACACACAGAGATATATAATAGACCTAATAACAGAAATAAGGAACTTGAGACAGCAATGCAAATTAAGGAGCTCAGTAACAAAATAGGCACTTAGAGGATGCAAATTTGCTCATTTGTTGGGGCAGGCAGCCTGCCCATGAGCAGGGAGGCAGGCCAGGGCTGCCAGACCCACACCAAAATTCCCAGTCCAACCACACTTCCTGCATGACCTTGTTGCAGTCACTCAACCCCGTGGATGTGTTTACAGTGGTAAAAGGAGAACACTTGCTTTCCATATCACAGGGTGAGTACAAAGGCAGAATCCCTTAATTGAGAAGGGTTTGAGGGCTCTTAAATGAGAAGGGTTTGAGGGCTCTGACAGCCTCTGGCTGGATTTTATACACTTATTTTCACTCCTGTGTCTGCAGGAGCAGGATGGATGGGCAGGCTGGTGGTCAGGCCATGGGCAGACACGCTGCTCTGGCTGGACCTGCTGTGGGTTTAGAGGTGACCTTGCCACTTTCCATCCCGGGTGAGTTGTGCCCTGACGGTTTTCAGCTTCTTTTTTCTACCTTTGTCGAGATTGAAGGCCCTTGAGATGACAGGGTTTTCCCCTCATTGATATCACACACTCCTAATCAAACTCCACAGCCACAATCCCAGTTCTGTCATTCCATTTTGGGAGCTTCTCCACAGCCTCAGGTCAATGCAGTGTTCTCTTGGGGGTCAGAGCCTGGCAGCACAGAAAGTCTCAAACTCTCAGCACCCAGGGCTCCAACGGGGCCTGTGCAGACACGGAGCCCGAGGAGAGCAGCTTGGAGAGTTTGGGACGCCCAGCGCTGGAATTAGCGCTGATTAGTGAAACTGTTGCGCCATCTATGCTCAGGCAGGCTCGTGTCCACACATATCAGCCCCGTGGCACAGGGAGATATTTCCACCACAGCTCAGCTCTCAGCCAGAGCTGTCCCTGCACTGAGCACAGCCATGGAGCACGGGAGGGGTGACACCCGTGTGGGGTGACAGAGTCAAACAATCCCAGAGTCATTAATGTTGGAAAAGATCCCCAAGATCGTCACACCCAAACTTTGATCCCCACCTTGTCGCCAGCCCAGAGCTCTCAGTGCCACCTCCAGGTGCCACCTGCAGGGATGGGCACTGCAAAGCTCCCTGGGCAGCCCCTGCCAAGGCCTGAGCCCCCTTTCCATGGGGAAATTCCTGCTGCTGGCCCAGCTGAGCCTGCCCTGGCCCAGCCTGAGGCCGTTCCCTCTCCTCCTGTCCCTGTTCCCTGGAGCAGAGCCCGACCCCCCCGGCTGTCCCCTCCTGCCAGGAGCTGTGCAGAGCCACAAGGTCCCCCCTGAGCCTCCTTTGCTCCAGGCTCAGCCCCTTCCCAGCTCCCTCAGGAACTCTCCAGCCCCTCCCCAGCTCCCTCAGGAATTCTCCAGCCCCTTCCCAGCTCCCTCAGGAATTCTCCAGCCCCTCCCCAGCTCCCTCAGGAATTCTCCAGCCCCTCCCCAGCTCCCTCAGGAACTCTCCAGCCCCTCCCCAGCTCCCTCAGGAATTCTCCAGCCCCTCCCCAGCTCCGTTCCCTGCCCTGGACACGCTCCAGCCCCTCCAGGTCTCTCCTGCAGGACCAGAACTGGACACAGCCCTCGAGGTGCAGCTTTCCTTGCACTCCTGTTTGGGTTGGCAAGCTTGCAAGTCACATTAATGTTGTGATTGCCACTCCAATGCCTCAACCAACATCAGGGAAGATCCATGAGGCTTCATGTCTGGCCACCTGCAAGAGGGAAGAAGTACACCTGGATCCATGGAGGTAAAGCTCAGAATAAACAACTGTAGCTGGCAGGAGAATCAGCCTCTCATTCCTCAAAACCAAGAGACACCCAAGAGCATTTTTTTCTCACACCACTGCCCTTCTCACCACTTGCTTTTTAAACTACCGTGGTTTGGTGTTCTCTTTCCTAAAATGCCAGGCACTGCAGGGCCAGGTGTCTCTATTTTGGAAGTCCAGAATTCCTCCTCACTGTTTTCCTCACAGCTGAACTCGGATCACTGCAATAAAAGGGTGTGATAAAGGAATCACTGCCTGTGCTGCTTTTGGCTGGGGTAGGGTTAATTTCCTTTGCAGTAGCTGTTGTGGAGCTGTGGTTTGGATTTGTGCTGGAATCAGTGTTGATAATTCAGGGATGTTTTGGTTATTGCTGAGAAGAAATTGTACTTTTTCTGCCTCTCACCTCACCCCACTGATGAGTGGGCTGGGGGTGCACACGGATTTGGGAGGGGACACAGCCAGGACAGCTGACCCCAAATGACCCAAGGGATGTCCCACACCATGGCATCATGCTCAGAGTCTGGAGATGGGAGAAGAAGAAGGAAGGTGGGATGGTGGGTGATGGCCTTTGTCTCCCCAAGTCACTGTTAATGTGATGGATCCTGGCTTTTTTGGGGATGGCTGAACACCTGCCTGCCCTGGGGAAGTGGGGAATGGATTCCAAGATTTGCTTTGCTTGTGAATGTGGCTTTTGCTTTTCCTATTAAACTGTCTTAATCTCAACTCACAAGTTTCTTACTTTTGCTTTTCCAGTTCTCTCCCAAATCCCACCAGTGGAGCTCAGGTGCTGACTGGAACATGCTGTCCTTCCCCTCTGGGAAGGCAAGGGGTTCCAGCAGAAGCATTTCACATCTTTCCTTCATAGGAAAGCTCTCCACTGGGTTTTCACCCTGAAAAAAGAGATGGTTCAGGTCATGCCACCTGTAAATGCCTCATTTAAAATGTGGACAGAGTCTCCCCCAGGCACATCCCAACTCAGTGCCAAGGTAACCTCTTGCAAACACACTCAGCAGAGTAACCCCTTGTCTCAGGGCCCTGCACACAGCCAGAAGTGCCTGTAAATTCCATTCATGGAACTAACAACCACTTTACCTTCAGATGAGCAGGCTGGGTGTGGAGCTGGCTCTGAATTCAGTGATTCTTTCTCTCTGCCTGTGACCTTGGGCCTTCAGCACCCTCCCCTTTGCCCCACACACTCCTTGAGCAGTGACAGCACCTCCTGGGAGCTCACATGGGGCTCTTTGTATGGCCTGGAAGCCACATCCTCCTCCCTTCCAACCCATCAGTGAGTTTTTGAGAGCAGTGACAAAAAGCAGAAATAGGATAACCCAAACTGGGTGCAGTGTGCTCACTGGTACAGTGCAGCCTTTCCACAGCTGGCATTCAACACAGGCTCCTCCTGGAAGAGCAGCATCTGAACCACTCAGCCATCACTCTCCTGCTCCAGGAAGAGCTTTTTGATCCCCTTTTTGCTCTTTACCTTGATTTCCAGCCACTTTTGCAAACAGTTTGATCTCACTACTTCTCCAGCCTTCTCCATCTCCTAAGGGTTAGGAGAATCACACAGATGAAGGAACCCCTACTCCCAGAGCTCAGCATCTCTGCATTTTACATGCAACAACCTCTGGATAAAGTCCAGAGGAGCCATTTGGGTCAGCCCAGAGATCCCTAGGCCAGCTGCAAGCAGCAGCAGTGGCTCCTGTCCCACTGTCCCATGACCCACGTGAGTGGAGCACACCAGGTGCCTCCAGGCTGGGGCTGAACTGACATTTCCAAGGCCACAGCTTCAAACTGAGCCCTTGCATGGATCTTGTCCTTGTGCTTGTCTCTCAGTTTTAGAGCTCCTGGCAGAGCAGTGCCCCTGCAGCTGAGCTGGAGGTGAAAACAAGGCAGATTTTCCACTGGAATTCCCCCAGGTGCCAAAGGCAGTGAGGTACCCAACCCCCGGGGCTTCCAGCTCTGCCCATTACCCAAGGTGGTGCATTCCAAGGCATATCTCAAAGGAGGGGATTGTCCTGGGAAGGTACTGAGTTGTCAATTATTTGACAGTGGTTGCAGTGGGCAGGGAGGGTTTGCAATCCATTAATGACTGAGAATCACTCAGCAGCAGCACATCCAAAGCAGCCTGGGAGATATATGAGGTGTTTAGGAAAACTGTTTTATTGTGAAAAGTGTCAAAGGCATCCTTTACACTCCTCCTCCTTGGAGGGTTTTATTAGCAATTCATTTCTGTCACACCTTGGGTCAAGCTACTGTAGATCTTGCAGCGATTTTTTGGGGTTTAAGATGTTTTTTATTTAATTGCTGTCTCAAAGATTGTTTTGAATCCTGAGTGTGCCCTGTGAGGTGCTGTCTGGGTCCTCTTCCAAGCTGACCTCCAGAGTGAAGCCTGAAACTTAACTGTGTTTCCCTTTGCTAAAGGACCACTGCCACACTCTGGCAAACTTTGAAATATATATTTTCCTAAAGTCCTGCTGATGGTTTGAGCCCTTTTTTTTTCCATCCATCATTTCTTCTTTCCAAAAGATTTGTTTGCAAACAAAATTTCTTTATTTTCTCAACCAGATTTATCCCTCAGCTGGATTCTACCAGCTATGCTGCACAATTTAGCAGGTGACACCACCACAAAAGCTGCTGGTAGGGGGACAGGTCTGGCATGACAAACTGAGAGTTTGCACATAAATACTCCTGAAAAAAAAATCAGCAATGACCAGGACAGCCACAAAGGGACCTCTGTGACAGCTCTGTCTTTATGAGAATCTCTGGGTGAGCAGCTGAGTGTTCTCCATGTCCCATCAGCTTCTGAGAAAGCCCTGGTGCCTTTCCCCAAAGCAGCTCCAGTTCAAGGGTAGGGCTGGTACAGAAACCTCCTGCAGGCTTTCAGCACTGTCTCAGTTCCTGGGAACATGACTAAATCTGTCTGAAAGGAGGAGATGTTAACTCAGCTTGTCAAGGAAAACATCACTCAGCCTTCAGGTTCAGCTTGTGCTGACACCTCTCAGGCATTAGAGGAGGCCAAATCCTGCACTGATCACAGGAGGAGATGGATGAGGCTGGAATTTTTCCTCTGCATCTCAGCTCCATCATTTTTTTCTTCCTCCAGCTGGACACTCAGTGGCTCTGTGGTCTAAAACTCAGACTTGAAGGCATAATTATGTTCTCTCTTTCTCTACCTTGAGCAAATGTCCTCCAGTCACAATCAGAGAAGTTCGGGTTAATTGTTTTTGATACCCTGGCGTGTCCTAATTACAAGTGACTATTCTGCTTTATCTGTTTCCTGGCTGGGCTTTTTTCTTCTGTGGAACTGAAGTTCACCACTTTCTGTCTGCAGCTGTGTTCTGGGTGTTGTGGTCTGCAGTAAAAGCTTAGCCCATAGTTATTGTAACTTAACAGGACATGGGCTTTTTATCCATTTTGAAATATTATCACTTCAACATCTACTTTAGAGTGTTTTCAGGTATATTCTGGACTTATTTTCTTCTCCTCAGGCAATCTCTTTGAGGCTGGAGCCACTTCTTTGCCCCTCTTGGGAGAAACTTCACCTGATTTTTAGAAGAATTCATAAGCTGCAGCTCTTCTCTCCTCTGCAAACACACACCAAACAGCTCTGATTAGATCAGTGCCCCAAGCACTGATTAAATGCCTCTCAAAATATTTATTTTTCTGTAGAAGTGTGGCAATAACTGTTCAAGGCTGTTACCAACAAAGGAGAAAACTGATGAGAAGTGTGGTTTCAGTGTAAATTATGCCCCAACAACTCCAGCCCAGCTGAGTGAGAGGTGGAGAGAGGCCCCCCATGCCTGTGTCTTTCTGATTCAGTACAAGATACACCCAATAACAAATGGAATAGGCTGTGGAGTTTTAACTTCTTTCTGTTAGGGTTGGGATTAAATGTGTGGGAGGGTGTTTCTCATTGGGACTCAGATGTTTATTAGTTCTTATCTCTGTCACAGTCTCACAAACCCTGAGTTCTGCAGCACTTACTTTAACAAACTAAAAAATGGAGCCCTGTCTCTCTCTCTNAACTCTGAGTTCTGCAGCACTTCACTTTAACAAACTAAAAAAATGGAGCCCTGCCTCTCACTCTTTAAGGTTTTTTAAGGATAAATTGTCCAATTAAGAAATGACACCTAAATTATTTTACTTTTCACCCAGTAACAACCACCTGTGCCCACAATGGAGACCTTTTTATCCAATTACACAAAACCCCCCAAACCCATGGAGAAGAAGAAGAACCAGCTTCTGTCTTAAAACCTCCATTTTGCTTTATATATATTACTATATTCTAAACCCTGAAACTCTGAGTTTTTTATGGTGTGATATTCCACACTTCTATCCAAACTCCACAGCCACAATCCCAGTTCTGTCATTCCATTCTGGGAGCTTCTCCACAGCCTCAGGTCAATGCAGTGTTCTCTTGGGGGTCAGTGCCTGGCAGCACAGAAAGTCTCAAATTCTCAGCACCCAGGGTTCCAACAATAAGCTCCTAAAAATAGGAGGTAAGGTTTCTAAAGACTTGGAATAGTAAAGGTATCTCTTATTTCACTAAAAAGCATCGTTCCATCCTTTCTTCTCCTTTTTCATGTCTCTCACATTGAACCCTTGAGCTGCTCTGACTTGCAACTCACCTGCCACAACTCCTTCACAAGCACTTCCCAAAAATTGATGCTGAGGCTGTGAGACATGAGGGTTTTTCAAAAGTAGATGGCCACATAAATCTTTTGCCTAATAATTGTGGTCAGCTTTAGCTGATGGGATTTTGTTGCTGTTGTTGTAACAACATTTTTATGACAGCAAAAGCCTTAATATAGAACCAACCATTCAAGCACACAGAGGATTTACTTTTGTGCATCCTCTACTGGTCACCATGTCTGCACACCCACAGGGCTGACCAAGGCAGAATTTTGATGTCTAAATGATCCCCAAACCCCTCAGCTCCCAAAATCATTTGGTGGAGTCAGCAGATCTCACATGCTTGAACCCAGAACTCCTGGAAAACAGGAGCAGACTGGAGGCTTCTTTTCCCCTCTGGAATTAGTAATTTCCTTTGGATATTCAATATTTTTCTGCAGGATGTACAGAAGGCAAACTGCACTCCTCTGCTGAAGACTGTCAATTTTCCTGCTTGGTTTTTCCCATTTTTTGCTACCTCTTGTTTGTGCCATGGTTTCCTAGGACCTCACTTTCCTTTTGTACTGAAGGACTTTATCCCTTATCTTTTTAGATGAATTTTAGTTGAAAGATTTTTTAATTTTCACCAGATTGGGATAATAGGTGTTTGTGTAGTTGCTTGCTTAATAGTTAACTAGAGCTGCTTAGTAATTTAAGTAGACAATATATGGAAAGCCCATTTTTCTTGGAAATCCCTTTCACCTAAAAAGGCAAATCAGGGAGCAGCTTTTGTGCAGCATCAGCATGATGGGACCCGAATTCCTTCAGCAGCACACCTGGGGTACAAGAGAAAATATCACTGAGACACAGCAACCAAACCAAAAGAGC
This sequence comes from Peucedramus taeniatus, assembly GCA_013400575.1. NCBI lineage: Eukaryota > Metazoa > Chordata > Aves > Passeriformes > Fringillidae > Peucedramus > Peucedramus taeniatus. The sequence goes on from WBNO01004214.1 coordinate 272,506, forward strand.
TCTGAACTGCTGAAGTAGGAAATTGTAATTTCCTTATCTTAAGTGCTAATGGAGCAAAAAGAGGAGAAAAAGGAGCTGCAGAGGGTGAAATAAGCATACTCTCCAAGAACCATTCCTTCCAGAGCCACACATGCCAACACCAAACAGCAGGGACTATTATTAGAGCCCAGACATTGACACAAAGAGGTTTTCCATGAGTGACAACACTGAAATTTCACTCAGAGCAGTCAGGATGCCAATGAGAGTTGTGCATAAAAATACTCTTAGACCAAGCCCAAGCAGACTGAGCTGTCTTGCAGGTCCTGGTCACAGAAATGTTTTTTTTTTTACACATGGCTTCAGCACAGTTTTTTTTTGCAGCATCACTTTTATGCTCAGCTTGCTGAACTCCACCTGACACACCAGTGCTTTGCTGAACATCCTTTCCTCAGCTCCTTTTGCTCTTTTCCATTCATGCTCAGCAGGAATGTGCAGGCACAGCTCTCCAAATCCTCTCAGCTTCCCCCAGCCACGTGGCAGGAATAATCTCCTGCTTGTCTTTCCACAGAAGGAGCTGATCCTTTTAGGTCCTTTGCAGTATGATACAGCTTTTTTACAGTTTTCACTGGCTTGGGGTAACTGGTGCCAGAACCCTCTGCCCACTGGGTGAGATGGGAGGCTGTGAAACCAGCCCAGCATGGGCAATTTTCCCATGTCCTGTGTAAATTCTCCCATGTCCTTCTCCCCTGTAGGGAGAAGAAGGTGCTGGAATAAGTGTTTCAACCTGGACTATCCTGTCACAACATCATTATTGAATTTGGCACTTGGTAAATCCTGCACAGCTCCGTGCTGTGTCTCTGCTGTCCCCTCATCCACTGGGATAATTTCTAGTAATTTTTGTCATTTCATCCTTTTTACAGCATCAGAAATGCTGCAGCACTGCTTACAGCAAAGCTCAGAAATCCTCCTGCCTGTCTGTGCAGGAGGCACCAAAATACCAAATAACAAACTTGTGCTGTGCCATGCCAGGACCATCCCTGGCATTTCCTGAGGCATTTTTTTATGTCTGACTCTTAGTTTACTACACTGAAAGCTGCTTGAAGCAGAAAGTACATTTCCCCTTGTTTCTTAGCCTGAAACCCAGCAGAGCATGAGGCCTTTTTATCCATGAGGGGCTGTGTGTGGTGGGAGCTGGATTTCCCACCTGGTTTTGGGGACTGTGGATCTCCATACCTTGCTCTCCCCACAAGCCATGCCTTAGGATTTTAGCTTTTATATTTTTCATGTATTTGTAATCCTGCAGTTCTTTAGTGTATAGCTCTAAACTCCATACACAGTGTGAGCTGCTGCTTTCCCATTTTGGTCAGACACAGCAATTCCTCTCCAGGCCTGGGGACCAAGGACACCTCACTGCCTCAGGCCCTGAGAGATGGAAACAGAAGTGAGTTTGGGGGGAGCAAACTTGGGGTAAATGACTTCATTACCTGAAGCTGTAATTGGAAGATTAAACCCCAATATGCAAATGGACCAAACTTTAAAAAGTATGAAAACCCCTGACCCATCATCCATTTTTGGGTGTAGCCCCTGGAGGGGATTCATCTGCCCTCAATGTACCTGAAGGCCCTTCAATAAATATACCTGCTTTTTATTCCCTTAGTTTTGTCTGGCCTCTGTTTTTAGGCATCCCCAAAAAGGCAAGACAAGTACAACCCAGCAGGGGAGATGGCATTTCCACAGAACTCTTCTTTGGAAGAATTTCAGCAGGATTTTTTCAATCCTGCTTTGCAGTGAGGTGTATTTTTCGTGAGGGCAGCGTGACCGCGGGCCCACCTTTCATCCCAGCCCTTGTGCAATGCTTGGAAGAGCCTCCTGCTTTTATGAGTCTGCTCTTCATAACTCATCTGCCAAAGAGAGCTCGGCACAGCCAAGCTCAATAGAAAATATTCCCCATGGGAAACAGAAGCATTCTCCAGGCTTTGGGTATATTTACAGCAGGCAGATGAAATGCATAAATTAAAAGGGTAGGTAAAGGCTCTGAGGAGTTGAAGGCAGCCAGGGTACTCAGACACTACGCACATTTATTAAGGATGGGGTTTGGGTTTTTTTCACAGGGAATGTTAGTGTTCCACGTCTGACTTTCACAGCTGTAGTAAAACACACGGTGGCATTTTGAAAGTGGCAGCACCGCCGTGAATCCCCTCGCTTTGAGTGCTTCCCTGGTAGGAGACCTTGGCAGAGGCAAAATCCTGGAACAGACCAAGAGCTGAAAGCAGGCACAGCTAAAAAGCACAGGATTTAAGTGCTATGAATAGTGAGTTTGTCTCCAAAAGAGTCATAAAGGCTTTATCCAAAGGAGATAGCGTGGAAGCAGTGGGGTTGTTTGGGATCTTCATCCTCTTTTGCCAGCACAAAGCTACTTTCTGCCCCCAGTGAGCACCCTGGGTGCAGGCTGGAAGCTGATCAAAGCAAATAGACCAACAAATAAATAAATAAATGAGCAGTGCCTGTCAATCCCAGCACTCTGAGGGCCGAGCAGCCCAGGTCCCAGCGCCAGGAGCCAGCCGTGATTCCACACACAGCCCGCGGGCGAAATGGAAACCAGACGGGAACCTCTCCAGCCCCACTGGGCTCGCCTTCCACCAGGTCTGCAATTAATTAAAACTGGAGGGGAGGTTTTGAATAACCCCTTTGTGGAACAAAATACACGCAGTCAAAAAGCCCAGCTGACAAACACAACAAGACTGACTTCATGGTTTCTTATGAGAAAACCATTAATGGCCGGAGAAATGAAGAAACACTTTGTTCAAGTCACTGGTGTGAATGCAGCATATTCAGATTACAAAGCAGTCTTGCCCTGCTGTAATAAATATCCTATAGCTTTATCCATGGGTAACCAGGTGTATAAAAGCCAGGAATAACACATGAGGTTTTTAGTTAGCATACAGTACCTACTATTGCATGCTCCCAGAGTTCACTCACAAGGAGCCAGTGCTTCGATGCCTCTGATGCAGCAAGAAACGATGGGGCAGTCACCTCACCCCCCCTGCCATGGCTCTGGCTTGATTTCAGCTCTTTGTCCATGCCCTCCTCTGGTGTCAGCACCCAAGGGAGAGCAGGGCTGTGTGTTAAAATGTTTAATAAAGAAATCTCCTTTACCTCGGTGGCGCGTCGCCTACAGTGCTGATGAACTGTGCCAGGTTGCTCAGGCAGGCAGGCAGGAAGAAGTAGGGAAAAAACATCATATTTGGGGAAAATATTTACAGTCTCCAGCCCTCGGCTGGGTGGCATTTAACAGTCTGTGATGTGGCAGGTCAGAGAAAAGGCTGTGACAAGTTTCTCTCCTTGTACAGGCAGAGAAAGCAGTACTCACCCCTTGTTTCACTGCCAGCATCCAAAAGCAGCTCAGGAGTGTCCAAGCCTGGCTGATTCCTACCACAGATCCCTCTTGCAATGGCTGGTCACCCTCTCTCTGTGATGTTTGTGAACCCACCACCCATAAGCCAGGGAGAGTCAGTCCATGAAGCACAGACCCAGCAGGTCCTGGTCCAGTCTCATGTCACCCTCTCCCTTTGGGCACCTGAAATCCCCAAAATCCCTTTCTGCCTGCACCAGCCCCTCAGCTCTGTCTGGAGGCTCCTATCCTAACCTGCAGATGAGACTGCAAAACTCATTGTTCTTCCAGACCTAATCCAACACAGTATCCTGAGTTCCTTGTGGGAAAAGGCAGCCACCACAACAAGTCACCATTCAGTCACAAACCTGGATTATTTCTGGCAATACCATTGTTACCATCCAGAAACACTGTCATTTTTCAGCTTAGATTCCTAAAATGAGAGAAATTCTGACCAACACACCATATTTTTATCAGGTTCTCAGATTAACCAGCACAGCACTGTGTCATCTCCATGGTTTGACAAGAGCTGTAATTGACTGTCCACATTTGTCTCCATCATTTGGAATACTTTGATGCCCTAAGCATGCCAGGTGGGATAACAAATCATTGGTTCACTTCTGGAACATGGAAAGAATCCACTGGAACATGAATGAGAAAACACTGTTCCTACACCTTCACCAGCCCTCAGTAAACCTGAAAGATTCAACTTGCTGAGGAGGCAAGTGTGCAAATTCAGTACCAGTTTCTTTGGGCTGTATTCTGAGTATTTTGCTACTTCATAGCGAGTCATCCTCACACATTTATGACCTGGAGCCATTCAGGACCTGGAGCCATGGCTAACCTTTCCCAGGTGAATCCAATCCCAGGTGAAACCAAATCATTTCATGCATGAAGTTGATCCTGCCTCTTCATCTTGTCCTGCCTGGTACAAGACTAATTCTCCTCAGATCACTGAAATATGAGATGATGGTACCATCCTCTGGGAAAGCAAGATGTGCTGAAAGCAACCACGACCATAAGGCTTCCAGTCCCAAAAAACTGACTTAAAATCTCATTTCATATCTGCTCCACTGAAATCAGATCACAGCTCTCACAGGCCTTTGTGTTTTCTAATGCACACACAGAGCTGCTCTGTGCCTCACCTGCCCCCTGGCAGAGGGATGATGAAGATGAAGAAAACAAAGACAACAAAGGCAATGACAAAGATGAAGATGATGAAGACAAAGAAGTCGACAAAGACAATGAAGAAGACAGAGATGAAGAAGGTGAAGACAATGACAAAGACAATAAAGACATGATGAAGAAGAATAATTTAAAGATAGAAAAATAAAAGTAGTGATAGGAATAAGAATTAAACAATATATAGAAGAAGAAGAGGAATAGGAATAAGAATTTTAAAATCTATAGAAGAAGAGGAATAAGAATTTAAAAAGTGATAGAAGAAGAATAGTAATAAGAATAAGATTTTTAGAATCCATAGAAGAAGAGTAATAAGAATAAAATTTTTATAATCCATAGGAGAAGAGGAATGATGATAAATAGATTGCAAAAATATGTAGAAGAAGAAAAGAAGAAGCAGAATAGTGAGAATATGAAGAATGATTTAGAATTCCATAAACAAAGATAAAATCTAGTAAATAAGTGAAATTAGCAAATAATTGCTATTTTCCAATCAAATTTGTGATGCACAAGAGCAGAGTCTCCAGATTTCCCTTCTCTTCTCTCCAAGCCATTGATGGATTTTGCATCTCAATCCAATGGAGTGCCCTGGGAGCAGGGACTGCTCAGCCCCAGCCCCTTTGGGAGAGTTCAGAGCTGGAACCTGGAAAAGTTGGAGCCAGCTGGGATCTGACTCTGCTCCCAGGGAACGAGGGATGGCATGAGAGGGAACGGCCTCCAGCTGTGCCAGGCAAAGGAACTGGGAACAATCCGTGCCTTGAAAGGGTCTTCCAGCCCAGGGCAGTGGTGGAGTCCCCATTCCATGAGGGATTTCAAATCCATGTGGATTTGGGGGGACCTGGATCAGGGGTGGCCCTGGCAATGCCAGGAATAGTTGGGCTAGATCTCCAAATGATTCTGTGATTCCATCAGCCCCCACCTGCAGAGCTGCATCTAGCACCGGGATCAAGGTCAGGATGTAGAGCTGCTGGAGCAATCCCAGAGGGATCATAGAGGTGTTTAGGTACACATTGTTTTACTAAAATTTATTAAAAAGATACTGTATCTATTATTGAAATTGAGAAGAAGCACCTGCTGTTGTTTCAGCTTATGTAACATATGTAGGTAATAAAAAAAAAAAAGATGAGTGATAAACCAAGAGATGATGAGACATGGTATTAAATTCATGGTAGTTGAGGACAGTCCAAGAAGTCGTTTCTATTTGTGTTGTTATCAGTCCATGTAGGACAGGTTGTTCCTCACGCCTTGAGCCTTAAGATCAGAGGAGGATGAGATGCAAAGCTGCAGGGCCAGAGCTTCTTCACCATGGTGATCACCATGGCCTATAGAGAAATCTCAGCTCCAGGACCTGGAGCACCTCCTGTCCCTCCTTCTCCACTGACCCTGGTGTCTCCACGTTGTTTCCCTCACATGTTCTCACCTCCTCCTCTTCTCTGGCTAGGAAAAAACTGTGCATGCCCCACTTTGTTTTGATTTTCTTCTTCAATACCCTGTAACAGAGGAGTTCCCCACCACTCTCATTGGCCCAGCCTTGGCCAGCAGCTTGTCCATCTTCAGAGCCACCAGGGATTGGCTCTGCTGGACATGGTAGAAGCTTCCAGCAGCTTCTCACAGCAGCCTCCTCTGTGGGGCCCTCACTGTCAAAAACCAGGCCCTGCAAAACACTCAGAACCAGGAGCATTAATTTCCTTGTCTGCTATAAATGGATAAATTAAAAACTTTTTTGTCTACGTCTGTGGAGGCCAGACACAAACCCGGGCCAAGAATAAAGTCAGGACAGACTCATTAACACTAAAAGACAACTTTGGAGGATTTATCCCAACAGTTTGGGAGGATTTGGTAAAACCAGGACACACATCAGAGATCAGTCTGATTCTCTGTGGCAAAAAGAGCCAGAAAATTCCTTGTTCTAGCAAAGCCATTCCCTCTCCCTCCCTGAGCCTCTTTGAGCCCCTGCAGCCAGCTGTGAACAGCCAGGTGAGGAGGAGGATGGGCAGCACACGTGTGCTGGCACTATCCAGAGCGGGAATGCTCTCCCTGGGGAAGCAGAGCCAGCTGAGCTCAGGTTAAAGCAATCCCCAGGCTGCTGCAACCAGACAAAAATCCTTCCTAATTGGCTTCCTGGCAGCCCCAGCCCCAGCAGACCTCGGCTGCAGCAATGACTGTGACCCCAAATGCCCTGGAATTCCCAAAGTATTTCTGCATCTGTGAAGTTTCAGGTCTGGTTTCCCATCAATTGTTTCTTCCTTTAAGAGGCCCTGCTACAGAAATACATCCAGAGATGTGCTATTTTGACCTCCCCTGATAAATGAAGAACACTGTATTTGTATTTGTACTTGGATATTACAATAGATTATGTGCAGGTTTACACCTGTCCATAATCTGCTCAGTATTAAATCAAATTCATCCCAGACACACAAAAGTAAAGAATGATTTCTCTCTCACGAGGCCTTAAACATGGCTAAGGTGCTGTTTTAGGTTTCAGCACAATTAATGCCATGGCATCCTTGTTAGGAATTCAGAATAATAAAATGGGCTGGGTTGGGAGGACCTGAAAGAAAATCTAGTTCCAACCCCCCTACCATGGGCTGGGGATCACTCTCTGGAAGTTTCTGGCTCTCTCCATTGAGTAGAGAGGGGGTTTCATGTGAGGCATCACAGTGAACAGCAGCCTTTTGTTGTGACAGCACAGTCCCATTGCAAATATTACCAAAAATCCTGTTTAATGTGGGATCCAAGAGGGTTTCCCCAGTGTTGCTATGGAAAATGTGGGTTTATGCCACAAGCAGTCCAAGATGAGGGTTGGATGGGTGATGGGTGATTTCTGCAGGATCTCCTGTGGGGCTCCAGCTGAGTCAGAGTTGCTCATCAAGCAGTTCCTGGTGGCCAGAGAGAGGCACTTTCCTCATCCTTTTTTGGGTAAATCTGCGCTTCCCACCCCGCTCTTCCCAGAATTTCCTCTCAGGGCAGGCTGTGTGCTGCTTACACCACCCATGAGCTCAGCTGGTTTTTGGCATGCAGGGAAGGGACAGAAAAGCCAACCAAAAGAGCTTCTCCATCACTGGGTAGAGATCCTGAGGGATGGAAAGCAAGAGGAGTACAATAAATGCTTGCTCCACTCACACAGCTTGCACTTGCTGCCTTTTTCAGGCAGACAGGGCTGTAGCCAATCACAAAAACTGTGCAGGTGTTGGAACCCTGGTTACTGAGAATTTGAGACTTTCTGTGCTGCCAGGCTCGGACCCCCAAGAGAACCCTGCATTGACCTGAGGCCGTGGAGAAGCTCCCAAAATGGAATGACAGAACTGGGATTGTGG
>WBNO01004214.1:285867-311033 GCA_013400575.1 Peucedramus taeniatus
GAACAGCAGAGAACTGCCCCAGCTCTGGCAGATGGGAATTGAACACACACCCAGCCACATCTTGCAACCTAAGAAAGCTACACAAACACCAAGTGCCACCTGCCAGATCTTACACCACACATTTTCCTTTGGGGGTTGCTCCTCCAGCTCTCTGGAGCCACCCATCATCTGCAGCTCAGCAAGGTCCCAGCTCAGGGAAGTGTTCAGACTGTGCTTACATCAAACAGCAGCCAAGGGGGAAGGGGAACCTTGGGGAATAAGGAATAGTGGGGCTACCACAGACACTGTGACCTTAAAATCTGTGGGACACGAGCAGAGGAGAATGAACTATCTTGTCTGAGGGCCTGTGGGGAAAGGCAGTGCCTGCAGCACAAACAGTGAATTACGGAACCAAGAATCATCAAGGTTGGAAAAGACCTTCAAGCTCATCCAGTCCCAGCAGCACCAGCATCACCCAAACCCTGTCCCCAAGGCCACATCCAGACTCCTCCTGAGCACTCCCACAGACAGTGACTCCAAACCTCCCTGGGCAGCTCATCCCAAGGCCTGACCACTCTGGCAGGGAAATTTTCTTTCCCAATCTCCAACCTGAGCCTCCCCTGGTGCCATTTGAGGCCATTTCCTCTCCTCCTTTCCCTGGGGACATGGCAGCAGAGCCCGACCCCCCGGCTGTCCCCTCCTGCCAGGAGCTGTGCAGAGCCACAAGGTCCCCCCTGAGCCTCCTTTTCTCCAGGCTCAGCCCCTTCCCAGCTCCCTCAGCCATTCCTCATAACTCACATATTCCAGCCCCTTCCCCAGCTCCATTCCCTTCTCTGGACACTCTCCAGCACCCCTGCCCTTCCCACTGGACCTTCTTCTGGCTTGAAATGATCTTGCCCAGAAAATCTCCTTCCAAAAGGTCTCTCCCAGTCCAGTGATTCTGTGATTCTGTGCAATCCAACTGCTGTGCTGCCTCCCCTCTCTCCCCTGCTCTGTCTGCACCCTGGGATTTTCATGGACTTCTGGTCTCTCTCTATATCCTGTGTATAAATCCCCCAATTCCTCAGACAGTTTTATTCTGCCACAGCCTCCAGTGGTCTCTGCTCACAGCCCCTGGCTGCCAGGCCAGTCACTCCAAGCTTCTCCCCACACCTGGAAAAGCAGCAAGAACCAGAAGTCCTGAATTCAGGCAGAGTCTGGAGGTGCCAACACCCCATCCAAGCCCAGAAGGACAAAACCTGGTGCTGAAAATCACCTTTTGCCACTTCAACTCGGAGCTCATTCTTCATGCCCACCACAAAATTCACTCACCAGGTGCAGGACTGGTCTGCCTGTGTGGTGTGAGGAAATTATAGCCAGGTCCATGGGATCTCTGAGTGCCCAACCCCAGATCGTCTGGGCAAACGTAAATTCTTCCTGATTTCACCAACACTGAGGGGAATTGAGGCAGGAAGAAGCAACAATAATTTCAAATATTGGCTCTCTGTTTCTCTAGGAAGTGAATCATTTTAAAATTGACACTTTGCAGCCAACGAAAAAAATAACAAAATAATTCAATAAATCAGCCTAATATGCCTTGGCATAGCAGGCATGTGCTTAGGTATGTGTCTGCACACAGGCTGGAGGTCTGCTAGTTGAATTCATATATTATTTTTAAAGTGAGCTAAAATGCTGTCACTGAACAGCAGGTTATTTATTTTTTCTCCCCAAATGAAACCTCTGGCAAAAGCATATAAACAAAGTAGATCCTCTTCTATTTCACATGTATTTTCTGCATGAAATCATCCCTGGAAGTGTCCAAGGCCAGGTTGGATGGGGCTTGGAGCAACATGGTCTAGTGGAAAGTGTCCCTGTCCATGGCAGGGGGTTGGAATGAGATGATTTTTAAGGTTCATTCCAACCTAAACCATTCTGGAATTCTATGGAATTCATTTAGGGAACAGTAGGAAAGAGCACACTCATGGTAACAGCAGAGTTGCTCAAAAGCATAATTTGTAAAATAAAGAATACAATGTGAACAAAATTGTTGCTTAAAAAATGTCATTTTGTACTGGAGACAAAAACAAAACACGGCTCCGTTTTCAAATGCTGCCAGAAAGAAAAGCTTTGAGTTGTGGAGTTATAAACCACGATTTTATTTCACAAAGATCCCAGCAGGGATCCCAGGCTGAACTGGGAGCACTGGGACTTTGCTCTGTGGTTTCCCCATCGCTCTGTGGGGTTTAAAGTGGAGCAGCAAAGCAGAGCAGTGAAACTCAAGTCCAGAGCAGTGAAACTCAAATCCAGAGCACTGAAACTCAAATCCAGAGCACTGAAACTCGTTCAGTGTGGCAACACTGCCCTCCTGCTTCCAGGAGATCCCTGCCCTCTGCTCCGTTCAACACACGGTGTTGAGATGTCCCAGCAGCTTCCCCCACCACAAAAGTCTCAGGGATTTGCTCTGTGTTTCCTCCAATCTATTTAAAATAACTCATGCAGGCAGTAAAGACACAGCTCCTTAGGGAAAAGAGGGTGATAAAAGCTCAAACCTTTAATTTTGTGGTTTCCTCAGGGGGAAAACACACAGCTGTAAAAATCACCTCAAAATCCACTGTTTGATTTCTGGGTTCAGCTTCAGGCTTTATAACTGAGCTTAGCACTTAATAAGTGAATTAATGACAAAAAGTAACTAAAAATAAAATAATAAAGAATTATAATCAAACATGGGAGCTCAGAATCACCCAGGTGTGAAGAGCCCTTCAGGATCATCCAGTGCTACCCCAAACCCTGTCCCCAAGGCCACATCCAGACTCCTCCTGAACACTCCCACAGACAGTGACCCCAAACCTTCCTGGGCAGCTCATCCCAAGGCCTGACCACTCTGACAGGGAAATTTTTTTTTTTAATATCTATCTTGCACCTTTTCTGGTGCAATTTGAGGCCATTTCCTCTCATGCTTTCACTTGAGACACAGCAGAAGAGATTGACACCTCTCCTCCCCCACAAATAAAAATGTTTCTATCTGTTCTTTTCATTAGGTTAAACATAATGGAAAATATTAAAAAATAGGGGAAATGAATTGTTGGATTAGACTAATCCTGTTCTTTCTGCATTCCGTTTTTGAGGAATGGCAGGGAGGGAAAGATGCAATACTCTAATCATGGCGAGATTAAAATCTAAATTAAAAGAATGTAAATTTTAAAATAAATTAGAATGAAATTAAAATATTAATCCCTATGACCTGTTCCTACCTGCTCCTATTGAAATAATTGTCGTGGGCCAACAAAGCTACTGAGGAAAGTGAGGAAGAGAAGAGAGGACACCTCTTGTTCCCTGCACAGTCCAGGGGCAGCCTGAGCACAGGATAACTCAGAGGGTTAATTTAAGCATCTGATGAAGAAGTTAATTACTGATTCACCTGGTCTAATGGGAGGTTGTCCCTGCCCATGGCTGGGGGTGGAATGAGATGATCTTTAAGTTCCCTTCCAACCCAGACCATTCTGTGATTCTGTGATTTCTGATGCTGCAAAGTAAGATGATGATGGAAGCCTTTGATTCTCTGTTACACTATACTTGAGCCTCTGTGGTTTTTTCCTTCCAGAAAGAAAAACAATCTGACATGTGCAAATAAACCAGGAAAACTGGAGGGAAGGAAGGAGCAGCTTGCAAGGCAATTGTGAAAAACAAATAACAGCAGTAATGAGGAAGGAACAGAAAAAATCTCCACAAAGAGAGGACGTGGGTCAGGATTTAGAAAACATTGGAAAGACTCAAAAGATGTAGGGGAAAAAAAAAGCTTGAAAAGGCTTATTGAACCCAGGAGATGACTGAGACTGAGTAACAAAATGAGGGGAAAAAAAAAAAGGTTTACAAGGAAAGGAATCCCTTTGTATCCAAGTTCCCATAAATCAGGCTCTGGATGCTGCTGCTGACAAACCCAAGTCCCAGGTGCTCAAGTGTCCCAAACTTCCCTGGACTTCTGTCCTCCTTTGAAACTTGTCACATACACCTTCACACTTCAAAGGTAAAGGTTTCCCTGGTAAAAACTGGCTGTGTGCTGATCCCTTAGGAAGGATGTTTCCTCTCCCAAAGGAAGAAAAATAATTAGAAAAAGCAGCTATAGGCACTAGCCCCAAAGCCCTTATGGCTTTCTGATTTGAAACCAAATCATACCAATTTGTGGATCCCCAAAATGACAACTCCACCTTATATCTCCTTCCCTCTCCCTCATCTCTGACCCAACCCAAAGCTTTTTTTTTGGTGGGGAACAGACTCAGGAATCAACACAGATCCCACGGGCTCCTCCTCGCACACCTTCCAGGTGTGTCACCACCAACAGCTCCAGCACCACCCCCTGTCCATCTCCCATCTCCCACCAGGAAAGCTGTGTGTGCAGAACCCTGTTTCCCTTCCAGAGGCACCAGGAAGAGGAGCAGGGTCTGGGAGATCTGGGAGTTTTACTGGTCTGGTGCTTCTCCCACGCTCGCCGAATTTTGTGTCAACTCCACAGCGGAACGGTCCCACATCTCTTTTCACTGGAATATTCCTGTGTGGGAGATAGGAAAGGTAAGAAGACTTCCAGAAAGCTGTAAAAGCAGGCCTTAGAAACAGAAAGAACAGAAAACTTAGAGCTAGCTGCAGCTGCAGAGTCTGAAAGAAGAGAAGTTACAATAATACAGCAAGCAAGGACATGAAACAATAGTTGGAGTTTTAGGTTTGGCTAAGATCGACCTTAAGACTGCAGAAAAATATGCTTAGCAAGATAGTAGAAGGCTTTAAGCTTTAAAATGAAGTATTGTGTATTGTTAATAGAGAGTATACAGGCAAGCATTGTGTGAAGCAGGTGTAGGTGTGCTTTTAGTGATTGGCTGGAACAATTTTCTGTAAGCTTTGGCAAAGTGCTATTGGCTAGAAAGTTTTTTAAGTGCTCTGCAACAAAGAAATCTTTGGCTCCTGTTGGCAGGATGTGAGCTGTTGCCATCTTCCAATTGTCTCAACCATGTAATGAGGCTGATGCTGCAATAAAGGTCAAGGAGCATCTCCCAGTGGTCCCATCCCATTTGTGAAAATCCACCAACACGTTCCTGCTCACTTCACCAGCCCTGATCTGCACATTTGCCCCATGCTGGCTGTCACCTTGCAGGCTTCCCATACCTGCTGGCTTTTCCTGACATGTGGCACTGCTTGGATGCCCTGGAGCTTGGCTTTGTTCTGCACTCCACCTTCCCCGAGGTCATGCAGAGAGCTTTTTTCAAAGCATCCTTCAAGCCAGCTCCCTGACAATGACAAATCTCAGTTTATTGCCCGTCCTAAAGCCTCACAGTGTTCCCTGAGACATCCTAGTGGTGCTTTCAAATCCATCACCCTCCAAGGCAGATGTAAAGTAACCATGGAAAGCTGTACACAGCCATCAAACCTTATGAATGGTTTTATAACTCCTGGCAACCCACTGAATGTTAAATATTGGATTAACCTTCAGCAGCTCTGCTGGTGCTTCCTGCACTTTGGCAGAGAGCTCTCCCCACCACGGAATGCTTGTGGAATGGGCTACAACTCTCACTAAAACATCTGAAAATGGAGGCCTTTGTTCTACTCTCAACACGCAGCCAGAGGGAAATGGAGCAGCACAACAGGATCACAGGCTGGGAGATGAGGCTGCTGCTGCTTTTCAACCTTTGTGAGTTTGTAACTCTTGACTCGCATGGCTGGCCCGGGAAAAACACGCGCTCGAGTTGCGACCAACCCAAACCTACTCTCTCATGAGTTTTGGTTCCCTCTCCTCCCTGCACTTCCCTAAGTGAGAGCTGTGATCCTTTTTGGATCAGGACTGGTTTTCCTATGTGCAAGATGATTTTGCCTTCCCTTACAGGGTTTACTTGACCTTTTCTCCCATAACATGAATGCTTCTCTGAGCAGGAATAATTTCCTCTGAGAGGTGGCTCTGGGTCTCTGCACTCCAGAGATTCAAGCACAAGTCCCAACACCACCTTGCACTTCATACCAGCTTTTCATCAAGGAATTTCCTCCGCTCTGCATCCCTCTTTGCAGGGTCAGGAGCCTGTTGTAGGACCAAAGCCATCTCTGGGGAGAGGAGCTGCAAGACCACAGGTACCAACAGGACCCTGTAACAGCTTCACCTCTGTAGGGCACAGATGGAGGAGCTGCCATGAACGTGACAATCCTGCCCAGACACCTCAGGCACTGCAGTTGTCACCTGACAACTGTTAGCCCAGATTGGGGCAAAAGAAATAGACCCAGCTCAGAATGGCTGCTCCTTCCCTGGAGGTGCTCAAGGACAGGTTGGATGGAGCTCTGAGCAAGCTGGGGTCCTGGAAGGTTCCTTCCTATAGCAGGGGATGGAATGAGACAATCTTTAAAGGTCCTTCCCAATCCAAACCATTCTGTGGTTCTATGATTCTATGAAAGGCAAGGGGAGAAACCTGATCCCAGAGGATTCCAGGCATCTCTGCTGGAGAAACTCCTTCATACACATCCCTCCTGACTCGTGTTTAACATTCAGACACAGGCTGCAGCATTCTCAGAGGCAGAAGGAGCCTGACTGACAGACTCCAGCACACAGAACACGCCAGCAGCCCCGTGACAGGGGTAATCACCACATCCCAAACACCATTTAAAGAAAGGCAACCTGTCAAGTTTGCTTATATTTTGAGGCTCAGCCCCGGAGGACTCCGGCGGATTTCCAACACATCGAACTAATTGTAGTTTACATTTGCTTCACTCTCCATTAGAGCTGCTCCACTTTCCAGGAAAGCTAATTGGATCCACAGCGCTCGGGCAGCCGGGATTTTCTGCAGGAAACCCCAGCAGCTCTCCTCACCGAGCAGGGCTCCGGGTACCAGGCAGAGGGAAACGTGCACAGGCTCTGTGGCGTGTCCCCCTCAGCATCGCCACACGCCCAGAATAGTCCCAGCTTCCTCCACCCTGCTGGAAATAAAACATATGGAGTTAGCACGGCCGCTGATTGGATTTTGATTGCTCTGAAACGCTGCCAAGTTTAAAGTGGGGAGTGCGGCCTGAAAGGAAATACAGTAGACACCAGACAATTTATTTGTTTCTGAGCAGGGACCTGGCTGCCGGGCGGCTCCGAAGGTGGCTAACGAGAGCAGCATGTTCCCATATGGAAACCAGATGGCGGGATGGGGCAGGAATCCGGGAGCGCGGCACGAGCGGCGTTATCGCGGCGGCGGGGAAAGCAGAGCCCCGTGGAACCTGTGCCAACCACAGCAGCAAACTGCTGATAAATGCCACGGAGAACATTCCAGAGGGGTCGGGATGATGTGGGAGGTGGGGAGGGAAGACACCCCTGGAGATGGGAAACGATGGTCATCGGTGTCATGGGCAGCTGATCCTGTGGATCTGAGGGGCTGTAAAACCTTGGAAAAGGGAAAACAAATCCCCCAGGGCCACGCCCCTCAGAGCTCCGCCCACCCAGCCCCACCCAGGTGGTTCAGCCCCGCCCACAAGCGACACACCCAGGGGAGGCTGTGGCATGTAGCAGTACAGGAATGAAATCAACAGAATTCCCTGAGTTCCCAGATTTTGCACAAATTTATCCATCGCCTTGACGGAAGAGCAAGGAGATATCAACCTTCTCCTCCCACTTTCTGGATGTTTTAGACTGGAATGCTCTCACTCCTTTATATTTCTATTTTTTTAAACAGCAGTGTTTTGATGATGGCATACAAAAAAATAATAAGTTTGTCTGGATTTAAAAAACAAAATTAAAAAAAACCTCAAACTTAACCACTTTTGAAAATGAACTCTTAGTCTGAATACAAATTAAATTTCTCAGTCAATTAAAAAAAACAACACAAACCCTTAAAGTTCCCTTTTTCCTTTTTATTTTGTTGAGATTTTTTGTCATGTTCTCTCAGACCCAGAACAGCCATTTTTCTGAGGCTGCTTTGCTTCAGTCAGTGAAGAAGAAAATAAGAACTATCCACACTATTTCAATTCCAAGGGCAGAAAAGAAGGAAATAATTGACCATGTCAAAGCACAGTCCATCCAGCAACCTGACAATGACCACAGCCACGTTCCCCACTGCTCATTAGCTGCTGAAATGCTTCCAGGACAGGAGCATTTTGTGGAAAAGCAGCACCCAGAGAGTCAGAGCCCATGACTAAACAAAGGTTATGCAGCTACAGTCTTGTTTTCTCACCTCAGGAGCCACTAACTTTTCATGTATTGATTTTATGACTTGAAAGATACAGGGAACAGGGGGGGTTTAAGCTGTTGTCCATGGAAAAGGCATCAGCTTTTCCACATTAACTGCTCAGGATTTACAGCTTTCCCATTTGTGGGTGACAGTGCAGGAAATGTTTTGCCGGTTCGTTGCAGTTCTGCACATTCACTGCATGTCCTCAGTCACCGTGAGACCAAAGCAGTGATTTTGTGTTTATTAAATTCATGCTTGATTTATGCACAAGGGGAGCCGTTCAAAAACCCACAGAAATCAACAGCGTTTACAGAGACTCTGAGGAAAACCCTGTTGGGACAGGAATATATTTAATGACAGCTTTGAGCCCCAAACTGAGACTTGGGTCAGTCTCCCTGGAATATTCCAAGGTGCTCCTACCCTGCATCCTTCCTGCTGCTACTCCTGGGGCTGGTGCTCCTAGAAATGCAAAGTTCCTAAAAACACCATCCTCACCCAGAGCTGACTCTTGGAGAATTCCATGGCCTGTCCTTTTGGACCCATAATTGTCTGGACACAAGTGCCTGTTAGTGCCCTGCTTGGAGGGTTTGAGCACCAAATCCAGAATATTTAAGGGAAACCAGAGTAGAAGAGACAAGAGAGATGGGCAGAGAAACCCAGCCTAGCCACACACCCATCAGAGATGGAGTAACTCCTGAATGCTGGCAGAAGCCAAGGGGCTCTTGGGTCATGGAATGGTCTTTGGAGTCATGGAATGGTTTGGGTTGGAAGGGATCTTAAGGATTATCCAGCTACACCCCTGGCAGGGACACCTTCCACTGTCCCAGGCTGCTCCAGCCCCAGTGTCCAACCTGGCCTTGGGCACTGCCAGGGATCCAGGGGCAGCCCCAGCTGCTCTGGGCACCCTGTGCCAGGGCCTGCCCACCCTCACAGGGAAGGATTCCTTCCTAACATTTAATCCAATCCTGTCCTCTGTCAGGAAGGCAGTTGAAGCCATCCGCTGTGTCCTGTCACTCCAGGCTCTTGTAAAAAGTCCCTCTCCATCTTCTCATCATCTCCTTCAGGTACTGGAAGGCCAAAGTTGGGTGTTCCCAAAGCCTCTTCTTCTTCAGGAATCTTTAATGCCAAGTCCTAAGAAACAACTTTAATGCTGAGCTTATAAAGAGGAAATCAAAATAAACACCTCAGTCATTGATTGTGATGCTCTACCTGGCTAAATAAACCAGCCTTCAAATGAAAAATAACATTTATTTCACCAAAAGATCAGAAGCTGTCAGTGTCAGTGTCCTCTTGGTACGATCTCAGCAACTCAGTAAATCAATATTTGCATGTCAAAAATCTCTGAGTGGTTATGTAAGTCCATATATACACATACAACCATAATTTGGAACAAAAATTAAAAGCCACTGGGATAGGTTTTAGTTTTTTTCAGGATAAAGCAGCGGGTATCACTTATTTCAGCATCACCTCATGCACCACAAAGCTACAGGATGATGCAGTTTCATTCTTATCATCACAAAAGTTTTGCATTGATTTATGATAAAAGAGGAAAATGAGGACAGGACCCCATCCCTGTTTCCAGCTGCAGATATTTTTTTTCCCCTTTGGAACACCCATGATCTGTACTCCTGCAGAAACAGAGGCCACATCCAGGCTGACACTACACCTGCAGCTGGAAAAGCCAACCAGGTGTATCTTTATGAGCTCCAGCAGCAGAGGAACTCAGACTTTTCACTCCCTAAACCAATTTTTCAATGGCAACCCCTAAACCCACCAGGCAGGAGTTCCCTGAGTGATGCTCCTAATTCGCGCTCAGAAAATGTAAAAAACTCCTTGTTTTAATTAGTCCACAGTCTCTAGAATATTCCAGTCTGTTCTTTGAGGAAAACACAGCTCTGGGCCAAGGCTGAGACCTGCCTTTTCACTTCCCACTTCTGGTTTAGTTCACAGAATCACAGAACATTCAGAGCTGGAAGGGACCCACTACAATCAACAAATGCAGTTCCTCAGGCTGAGGCAGGTGAGACAACACAGTCAGACCCAGGCTGGCCAAAAGTTATGACCAAACTGTCTCTGGAGAAATAAAATTGGAGCCCCTACAACCAGTGGTTTCTTGAAAATTTGGTGACTTTAGGAAGAAATTCCTCCAGTGAGGGTGGGCAGGCCCTGGCACAGGGTGCCCATAGCAGCTGGGGCTGCCCCTGGATCTCTGGAATTGCCCAAGGCCAGGTTGGACATTGGGGTTTGGAGCAGCCTGGGACAGTGGAATAGATGGGAATAGATGATCTTTAAGATCCCTTCCAACCCAAATCATTCTGTGACTGTGGCTCTATGACTTTGCCAGAACTTTTCATCACAAAGAAAATCCAACCCTCATAGTAACAGGGTAAATAAAAACCTCAGGAGGCAACTAAAACCACCCCAAATCATACTCAGTTTTAAAAAATTGATTTTAAAATCAACTCACAGCTACCTACACTTGGAGCTACCTACACCAATGGAGACTATATTTTTATATATATTCAAACATATATATATATGCATTTGCTTGCCAGCAGTGTTTTCATCTTTTAAATCTCTTTAAAAGTTAACTCACTTGGCTGCTTAAAGAGATTTGTTGCCCAGTCCCATCAGAGGAGGATTTTATCCTCTTTCCAGCAGGTTTTGCATTTCTGGCTCTCAAGTTCTGACCAAAAGGGTAATTTTTCAATCATTAGAGAACAGTTTTGGCACTTAGAATTTAGTGCCCTGTAATGACATCTTTAAAGCTGGTGAGTTACAGTGTACTAAAAAAAAAAAAAAAAAAAAAACTGGGCCAGAAAAACAACAGCTGAGAAACTTACTGGAACAAAATGTATATAATAAAAGGCTTTTTATCTTTTAAACACTTGAATAACTTTGTCCAACTGTAGTAAAAACCAAAACTTTTTTTAATCCTCTCACTTGGAGCACACCTTTAAAACAAACCACAACAATAGATGGAGCTTCCTGCATCCACTTCCTGCTATGACCCACTCTAATTCTTTGAAATAAATATGTTTTGGGTTATTTTGGTAAGGGCAATGTTTAGTGTCTGTCCCCCAGTGTGTAAATGTGTAGAATACACCAAAGATTTAACATCTGCTATCAATAATTTTACAGGGGATCTCAATTCTCCTAAGGTTATTAGGATATTGTACAGGTGGCCAAATTATTAAAATATGGTTTAAATCCAACACTTAGGCATTTTCATAACGTGCATTGGATTCGAGGGTCTGGAAGCCACATGTCAGCACCAGAAAACACCAGGCTGGCTCCCTGCAAGTCCCAAAAATCAAAGCCACTTCCCAAACATTACAGCCCGGCCAGCTGCGGCCCTGGGGTGGAGGGGATGGAAAACCCAGGGCAGGCTGCTCTCCTCTCAGACAAGTGACCTTTTCTATCAGCATTACAGCATTACTTTCTCTACCCCACGCTGATTAAGTCAAGACCTCCTCCAAGTGAGCTGGATTTTAACATCTGATCGGGAGCACTCACTGCAGAGCGGAGTGAAGGCCGAGGCACACGGAGCCAAACAGCTGCTGCTGTGTCTTTGGTCAAAAAGTGAAAATTAAATGAGGGAAAACTAAATAAAAGATGATATTAAAAAGCCCTGCTTGCTCTTCACTGGTAACACTCAGGATTTACTCCTGTTTTGAGGTGCTTTGTCAGGAATGCAGGGGAGCCTCGTTGTTCTGGTTTGAGAAGCAAGACCAGCGGGGCACCCCAAGTCAGAAATACAATTTATTAGAAAAAGGGAAAATAAAACAAAAAGGAAACAAAATACATGCAATAAGAGAACCACTGACAAAGTCAGAATAGAACCTGACACCCTGTTGGTCAGGGTGTTGGCAGCAGTCTGCTTGCAATGGTGGCTGCTCCTCCTGGAGTATCAGCTATGGCTCTTTTGGAGCAGTGGTCCTGGAAAAAAATCCAGTGATAAATGGGCCTGCTCTTCTCTGGGAGTCCAGTGGAGAAGGCTGTCTTGGTATTCCCATCCTCAGGTTTTTTATCCAGGTAGAGAGGTTTGGTTCCTCCCCCTGGCTGGAGCATTTCCCAATGGGGTTAAAGAAGCTTATCAGTGGTATTCAAATGCTATTAGCAGAAGACTTATCCCTGGTTGTGGAAGAGATAAGGAAAACTGCTCTTTGATGGTTTCTTATCAGCTGTCTTATCAACAGAAGATCCCCCATCCCAGTTCTAAGGGATGGTAATAGAATACACCTGGTTACATCTTGCACTGCAACCCATGACACTCGTGCCTGCAGTGCTCAGTGGGGCAGAGCTCTGGAATTTGGGTCCCAGCTGGGAGGAAGGACAGGGACATGATTCTCACCAGCAGAGGCAGCATGAAAACCCATTTGTGCAGCCTGTGGATCTGTTAGGCTCCTCTGGAGAGCACAGAAAGTGGGACTGAGTGCAGAAAATCTTATTTAAGAGAAGCACTTGCTGGATTGCTGCAAGGGAGAAGTTCCTGTAGCAGTTCCCTCTGTCCCAGGGAGTAGAGGGGGATGCCACTACTCAAGGAGCACCTAAAGCACCACCTGAGCTCCTCTGGTGTGAAGAGACTCCAGGATGAGCAGAGGGCTGGAGCAGCTCTGCTGGGAGGAAAGGCTGGCAGAGCTGGGATTGTTCAGCTGGAGAGGAGAAGCTTTGGGCTGAGCTCAGGGTGGCCTTGCAGGGCCTGGAGGAGCCCCAGGAAAGCTGGAGAGAGACAATTCCCAAGGGCTGCAGGGACAGCACCCAGGGAATGGCTCCCAGTGCCAGAGGGCAGGGCTGGATGGGATCTTGGCAATGAGGAATTGTTCCCTGGCAGGGTGGGCAGGGGCTGGGATGGAATTGCCAGAGCAGCTGGGGCTGCCCCTGGATCCCTGGCAGTGCCCAAGGCCAGGTTGGACACTGGGGCTGGAGCAGCCTGGGACAGTGGGAGGTGTCCCTGCCAGGGTAGAAGGGGGTGGGCTTTAAGGTCCCTTCTAACCCAAACCATTCTGGGATTCTGTGAAGTACAAGATTTACTGCTTTAATTTGAGTAACATCCAGAAACAGCTGAGCCTGGACCAGAATAGATTCAAAAACATCTCAAAACTTAGCTGATACTAACTTTGACCTCCAGCACTGACTGGAGGAAATATTTTGCCCAGATTTTTCACAGAGAATTATTAAACTGAAAAAGTTAATGAAAAAATTAAAATTTCCATGAGCCTTAGAAAGCCTCATGGCCACCAATGGTCACCACAGGGCAAACCAGCCTGCAGTTCTGAGTGCCTGACCTCAGACAGCTCCATACTGGGACACTCAGGGCAGCAAATAATAGGATTACTGTCCAGTGGGACACAAAACAGAGCATTCACAGAATGATTGAGGTTGGAAAAGCCCTCCCAGCCCATGGAGTCCCAGCTGTGCCCAATGCCCACCTTGTCCCCAGCCCAGAGCTCTGAGTGCCCTATCCAGGGATGGGCACTCCAAACCTCCCTGGGCAGCCTCTCCAATATTTAACAACCCTTTCTGTGAAGAAATTCCTGAAAGAATTGCTAGAAACAACAAATTCTTCACTGAGCTTTATGCTCAGACAATCCTGCACCTCCAGAATTCCTTTCCTTGCCAGGCAGGGTGTCAGCTGGGGACTCTGGGGATTCTTATTTGGGTTTAAATCCAAAGATCTCTACCACAAGCCTTGCAGGAGGTGAAGTTCCTGTCCATAAAGATAGGAAATGTGCCTCCCACAATACCTGGGAATAAGGTTATTTATAAAACCCCCACAGAATATTTTTTGCTAAAAAAAAAAGACTTGATTTTAATAGTTGTTAAAAGTAAACATTCCTCTATTCACACACTCTGACAGGGAAAGGGAAGAACATAAAAAAATGGAAATTCTAAGGGCAGGTACTGAACCCACTGTTGCAGAGCATTTCCTCACACATGGCACTACCAAGTTATCCCAAATTATTTCCTGCCACTTGGAAAAACCCCACAGCAACCTGATGGAGCCACACTGGGCTGTCTTAATTCCAGATTCAGGCTGAACAGTTCTGCACCAGCACTTTCTGAGGAATGAACAAAAGACTGGCTTGTTTCTGACAGCATCCACAGGGGTTCTTGCAAGTGTCCTCCAGGGCTGAAGGGTGGAAATAACCAGGCAGAGCATTCTGTACTTCTCTCTGTGCTTATTGTGCACAAAAATATCTTTACAATCCCACTTTGGAAGCGAGTTCAGTGGAGCAGCACAAAAACAGCAAACCCACCTCACCACCTGCTCTGGCTCCACCCCAACCCTTTCAAACCCTAATTTTATAGGATGATGGATGCTGAGGTTTTCTCTGCTGTGCTCTCACCTTTCCATAGAAGCTGCCTCTGTTCTCATCCAACCTTTCCTCCCACAGGTTGGCTTTGGGGTTTTTATCTTTAAATTAAATGAGGCTGTACATTCTCTGTTCATCTGTTCAGTAATCAAGCTGCTGCCTTCAGTGATTGGGACTATTATTTTTATTTTTTATCTCCCCTTTTGTTAATTCCCCATGAAGGAGCTTTAAAGTCTCTGGAACTGACAGAGAAAAGGCTGCTTTTATTTTATGACAAGGGATCCGAGTCAAACCTAAAAGAAGAATTAAAACATCAATGCTGAACATGAAATATGGAGTTTTCAGTGTATGAAAGCATGTTGGAATTCTGTGATTCAAACACAGGGGAAGAACCTGTGGTCTTCTCAATAAATGCTTTATGTAGATTGTCCTTTGAAGGTGCATCACTATTCTCATGAATTATTTCCTACTTTAAAGCAGTGGCCCAAATTTCCCATCCAAAGAACTTTTAAACATTTAGTTATACAATTGTTTGAAAGGAAAAAAACTTGACTTTAACCTTCTTCCACCCACACAGTTTGGGGTCTGTGGCCTTCCCTCACCTCAGGATGCCTTGATAGCAAAGTGAAATGAGTGCTTTGCATTTTTATCCCTGTGAGTTACTGGTTTCCTGCAGTATTTACTGTGTGGAATTCTCAAGTACCTCTGCTCATCAGCTATTCTGGGAGAGCTCCCAACAGCATCTCAGTGTTTTCTCTGAAGTAAAAAAGCCTGACCTCAGAGCTGTGATCTCACTTGGCTCAAGGAGCTGCCTGTAGGTGCTGGTTGCTGCTATGTGCAGCAGCTGTCAAAACTTTCAGTCCAAAGTATTTAAAGGGAAAAAAAAGTGCAGATCTGATGGCACCAACAGAAAGTAAAATCATTAATCTCCTTGACTTTCATTTTATTACTTCATTTAGATCTGTCAATGTTTTAGACAAAAACCAGAAAGAATGAGGTAGAACAAAATGCATGCCTTTTTCTTTTTTTTTTTGGCACAAAAATGGTAGAATTTCATGTCAGAAGTGATGTTCTTCCTCTGCAGCTTTGGCAACAAAGCACTTTGCAGGGTAGAGCCAATGTGAGCATGGAATTTAGGAAGAATGAAATTGTTTCCTGGAGCTGTGCAGTGAGATGAGGAATGGGAATGATGTGAATCCTGTCTGCATCCACAGCAGGGTGGGCAGCAGGAAAGGGACTGGGATTGTGTCCCTGAGCCCCCCCAGGTGAGAGCCCACCTGCAGAGCTGCCCCAGCCCTGTCCCAGCACAGGGAGGAGCTGGAGCTGCTGGAGAGAGCCCAGAGGAGGCTCCAGGATGAGCAGAGGGCTGGAGCAGCTCTGCTGGGAGGAAAGGCTGGCAGAGCTGGGATTGTTCAGCTGCAGAGGAGAAGCTTTGGGCTGAGCTCAGGGTGGCCTTGCAGGGCCTGGAGGAGCCCCAGGAAAGCTGGAGAGAGACAATTCCCAAGGGCTGCAGGGACAGCACCCAGGGAATGGCTCCCAGTGCCAGAGGGCAGGGCTGGATGGGAGCTTGGCAATGAGGAATTGTTCCCTGGCAGGGTGGGCAGGGGCTGGGATGGAATTGCCAGAGCAGCTGGGGCTGCCCCTGGATCCCTGGCAGTGCCCAAGGCCAGGCTGGACACTGGGGCTGGAGCAGCCTGGGACAGTGGGAGGTGTCCCTGCCATGGCAGGGCTGGGATGGGATGATCTTTAAGGTTCCTTGCAGCCCAAACCATTCTGGAGTTCTCCTGTTACAGCCCTGCTCTCACACCTGTGGCCTGCACTGCACAGACTCCAACAGTTCCAAGGCAAAAGCAAAGGAGCCTCCATAAAATGCACCTTGAATCCAGGACTTTTAGGTCAGGCACATCACCCTGGGAGTCAGAGCCTGCAGGGATGGGAAAACACCTCTGCCCACCAAATAAATTCTGCAATGTGACAAAGCAGAGTGGACTTGAGAAGAGCCCTTGGTTTGGAAGACATTCAGCAGAAGACAGATCAGTCTTACTTTCAAAAAAGGTAATAAGTGGCTTAAATGTCTTTAAAAGTGGAAAAAACCTCCCTCTTCCAGTCTCACAGCTTACTCTGGTTTCACAATTTGCATTTAGCAAATACCTCAGGAAACCAAGTCTTACACAATCTCATTTCAAACTTCTCCCCACAAAGCTTTGAAGCCATCTGCCACATTTGACAAGTCTGAAGTTTGTGAACTCCTACAAGGATTACACCCAGCAGCTGTTAGGAAACAAGAAAACCTCACTGCAGGCTCTTGGTAGATACTGGAGAGCACAGAAGGGAAAATAAAAAAAGGCAGCAACATTCAAAAAAAAAAAAAAATCTTCAGTCAACACTCATATCTTATGAGAGAAACAGTTCATCATTAGTTGTAAAGATTCCAGAGTATTTAAGGGGTGAATATGAGCTGCTTCTACATCAAATTATGGGAAAAGGCAGAATTTCAAATTAATATCTCTTATTTCACTGCCCTACAGTACTTCCCCACTACATCCTCCCTAAACATTTCCTGCTATGGAGAGCTTTCAAGCAAGAACAGTGAACCCTTGAGGAATTCTGCCAGAACACCAGGTTTCAGTCTGGTTCCATCTCCCAAGCTGCCATGGTTTTGTTTTCCACTTTTATTCAGGGTGTTTAGGAGCATTCTCACACCTCAGCATAAAGCCAGGTAGTAAAAATTGAATTAAATATAATACAGTAACTGTTTTGAAACATTGCAAACTGCCTGGGTGACCACACCAGTACCAGAAATACATTCACAATTCCTCTAAGGGTCTGCATAATTTACTATTAAAGATACTTGTTATCTGATTTCTTATGAACCAAACATGTAAAAGTGAGAAAATGGTGCAGCCAACTTTCAAAACAACAGAATTCTCAGCTCAGATCACACATAAAACCAATTTTTTAATTAAAAGGATGGACAGAAATGGGGGGGGGTGTGTGTGAAAAAAACCCAATAAAACTTCAGAATTTGTTCTAAAATCCAGCACCACTTCAGGCAAGATCTGCTCATCTGTAATTACCTGAACTGAAATTTAAATCAGTGACAGTTCTGTGAAGGAAAACACTGTTCAAAAAGACCCACTGAGCATCCAGTGTAAATCAAAGTTGTACCCATCAGAGAACAGAATTACCTGAGAGCAAATTAATACTTAAACACCACTTTCTTAAACAAAATATTAAATTAAACAGAGTACTGCACCTCAATCCTAGTTAATACCTGAAATAAACTGCTGAAATTGTTACCAACTTCCAGAGAATTTTCTGAGACATCTAAAACCTTTTACTTTCCTCTAAAAACCACATGCTCTGCCTAAGGGATCTTTTATTATTCATACCAATGCCCAAATTTTGGTGTTTTGAAGTGGATTAAATCAGTTTTCCCTGGCAAATCCAGCTGAAGCAGCCTGTGATCCTGCCAGTCCCTCTGACCAGGAGAGGTTGTTTTTCACTATCAAGTTTTAAAGGCATTTACCTTACTTTAATTACTGCATTTTGTATCAATACATACATTAAAAAGGGCATGTGGAGCCATAAATAAACATAACCAAAATTCTCTGTGGATGGGAAAAGACAGAGAGTGCATTTTCTTGATCACAGACAAATCTTTGAAGAGCATCAAATATTAGAAAAACCTTCAGATCTCAAAACAAAGTAAAAAACGAGAGTTTCTGTTAGATACAGACAGTTCCTTATCTGCATTTTCTTCTTTAAAATAAAAGGAGTACTTTTGGGTAAGACAATCCCTTCAGGAAGAGAAAAAGGAGCTGCTTTTCATATCCAAGATATCTTTCCTCAAATCCCTTCAGAAGAAAGTCTTCCAAGCCATGCAGAAGGGTGTTTGCAGTAATGAAGTTAAAAGCAACAAAAATGAGTGGGAAAGTAAAAATCTACTGGAATTTATTCTACTTTTAAAGGAAAAAAAATATTCCCAGAAGTCCTCTAGAGAAGAAACTGGAGTTTACAGAAGTGCAGCATCACTGTCCTTGTCAGATGTAGATATTATTGTGAGTTTCACTGGTTGTCAGGAACTTCTTCAAAATCTTTGTGCTTTCAGAGGCATCCTGGGGAAAGGAAGAGAGGATCAGCATCACCCACAGTTCTGAGAACAAAGCAAGAGCCCCACTGGCCTCTGGTCCCATTCTCATTACTCTGAACATCACTTTTATTAAAATATTAACTGGGAGCAAAACTGGGGTCTTCTGAATGAAGTTATCCACAGGAATCTGCAATAAAATGCAGCAATAAAATGGGATTTATTAACACAGAAATTGTGGCTCTTGTACATGAGGGGAAGAGTCTCTGTATTTGTCATTGTTCTCCCTCAGAGTTTAAATATTTATGTCTTACTCAGACTTATTCAGCAGAACAGAATGAGCTGCACTGAAAGCTGATTTCAGAACTGAAATAAACACCTCGGTACACACAGACCTCTTTGGCATTTAAATCTGGGTTCAAAGTGTTTTCAAGCAACTAGAATTTAATTAAAAACATTTCAGAAAGAGTAAAACATTCATTTTAGGAGCTGCAATGGGAATTTATGGGAGCAAAGGGATTTACTGTGAGGGTAGTGAGGCCCTGGCACACAGAAATTGTGGCTGCCCCATCCCTGGAAGTGTTCAAGGCCAGGCTGGATTAGTGTAAAAATTTCCACAGAAATTTGGCCTTTTAGTTCCAAAAAGAAGTTTTGGTATTTTAAGAAGCTTTCCTGTATGCCAGAAGAGAGGCAGATACAGAGCCATCTGGTATTTTTATGAATATAAAATGTAAAAACAAAAAAAACCACAAAACAAAAAGCTTAAAAATTTAAAATGAGGCAACTCCAAAGGAAACTGGAGCTTACACAAGCACAAGAAATCCCTCCCTGATATATTCATACCATTAGAAGAGCCTGAAAATTCAAAATGAAGTTTTGAAGGAAGCTGTAGATTCATTATTTCTAAGCCACACAGATGTTAGAGCAGGTACAAAGCACTGTCTTTAAAATCTGTATTTTTCTGCCTTTTCAGATGCAATCCTCACAGGGGAACAAAACCAGCAGAATGCAAGAGATGAAAACAGACAAAAGTTCCCATTAATTTTAAATATGGAATTTTACCTTGGCTAAACTCTTCAGGACTTTAGAAGAGAGCAGAGGCTTGAAGGCTTCAATGGTAACAGTGTCCAGCTTGATGACATCAGTGTAACACTGGTACAGCACTGCAGGGATCTGCCACACCTGGCAGTAACTCAGAACTGAACACAGGGCAAAAGAAAACCTCTGTTAAACTCAGCAGAAAAGGAATCTCAGTTCTGTCTATGAAAATCAGGATTTTAAACCCATGGGAGTGAAATTACCAGCTCGGGATCCCGACTGCTGGAGCAGCCACTCCTCGTCCCCCAGCTACACAAAGAAAATGAGTCAGAACCAAAAATTAGTCAAATGCAGGTGTTTCTTCCTGGCACATAACTTACCTGGAAGCTGTACATAAAAATAAATGAATACAATTAAAAAAAAAATTAAATACTTAATAAAAATAAAAAATAATAAAATAAATAAAAATAATAGCAACATCTGCAAAAAACCCAAACAACTCCCCCAAAATACAAACAAAAAGAACACCATAAAAAGGAATGTGAACAAGAGAAAATCATCCACTTTTAGCTCCTGTCAGACAAGCTCTTCCTCATGCTGCTACCATTAGGGATTCTAGAATGAAAAACTCAAGGTTTTTATTAAATTACATGATAAAACTGAACCTAACTTTTCCATGAGGTTGATCAGTAGCCCTGTGCAAGCTTCCTTATGAGCTTTTACTTTGGATGCTCCTATGAAAATAATTCTAAATAAAACTTATTTAATTACTAAGTAAAATTCCCAAAAAACCCCACTGTACAAAATGCTTTGTGAGGCTACAGTGAAGAATTTTCCAGTACTTCTGTCCCACACTAACTGGTAAAATGATTTGTGGCTGGTTTGGAAAATTATCCCTATTTTCCAGGGCAATGTGTAAGATGTGAATCTGTCAGTAATTCATTTTTAAAAAGCTGACTTGTCAGCCAGTTCCCACAATCAGGCAACAATTCTAACTGCAGTGGGATGCTCCTCAGGGGGAATTTTGTGTTGCCACCAGCAGCCCTGTAAAGAATTGGAATTGCAAAGTACCAGCAGCAGGAAGGTCCCTCACAATGTTGGGCTGCTCCAGCAGCGGGCAGCAGACCTGCTCCTGGAATTCTTTGGTCTTCAAGGCTTTCAGGAATGGAGATACAAGTGTCAGAGTGGATTCCTGAGTTTTATAATCAGCTACAGGACACGTGGAAAGGATGGTTACTTGCAAGCCTTTCTTCTGCATGGAGCCAAAAACCTGAAATTAAAAAAATACATCAGCAAATTTTCCTCTTGCAGAGGAACCTCAAGGATTCATTTCCATTTCAGTGCAAAGGGCACCTGAACTCAGGTCTGCAGGACCAAAACCAGTCTGAATCACAGCCTTCATTCCCAAGCATTGCTCCTGGGATGGAGATAAAAAACCCCAAAACAACAGCTGACATATTTACCAAGTCAAGTGCTCTTCTAGAGAGGTTTTAGGTTTTCAACACTTTGTATTCAATATATTAAGGTTTAATGCTTTCATTAATGGTGATTGTAGAAAGAAAAAAGGATTCCAAATAAAAACAAGCAGTTCACTGAGCTGCATAACATTTGAAATGAAAATTGTGCTCCCTGGATGTCCTACAATATTGTAAGAGACTTTATTTTAAATGCACAGATTTTATTTAATTCTATTCGAATTGAATTGAGAAAGAAAATTTAGGGTTCTCTTTCTCAGATTCAAAAAACAGAGTTTCGAAGTACAAAACCTTCTGGCCATCACAAAATACCAAGAGGAAAAAAGAAAATAGAGAATTTGGAAACTGACAAAACTTGCCTGTTTCTGTCTGAGTACCAATCCCAGGAGGGAAGCTGCCTGTGCCCTCCCATCACTGTGTCACCACTGTGACACAAATCTGACAGAAATATTCAGAAGCCCACATATTTTCCACTTGCTTTGTTGGGAACACAGGCTGGAATTCATGTCTGCAAAACTCCAACTTGTGTGTTCTGGTTTGTCTGTGATCCTTACAGAGAAAACACACCCAGATGTAAAGATCTGACTTTTGGAGAGGGGAGATGCTCAGTAAATCAGGATTTACCCACAGAACAGGGCTGCAACTCACATTAAAAGCAGTAAGAGATTGCCAGCACGTTGTTTCTGCTGCACATTTAAAAATACCAATAACCACAAAATCTAAAAACACTCGGGAACATTGACTTGGTACAACCACACTCCTACTGCTCAGGAACACCCACACTGGAATCACACATATCCCAAACAACTGGGGAAGACAACAACCCCCCAGCCACCTCTCTTCTGCAATCCCACTTTCAGTCAAGTGCAGGAATGTGTGGAATACAGCACAAGCAAAAAACATCTGAGGTCTCAGGGTTTTTAAACTTCCAAATGAGTTGTGATCCCCCAGCAAAGCTGTACTTAGCTCAAAGCCCAGCTTTAGAATCCCTGCTGCTCCATCAGCTCAGCAGAGATTTAAAGGCAGGCAAGGAGGGAGCAGGCAGACAGCAAGACAAAATAAGCCACGTTTCCTCCAGGCAAAGCAATGACCCAAATCCATCAGGAAAATCAAGAGGAGGAACATTCTCCCCTGGCTTTACCTTATTAAAAACAAAATGATGATATTTGGAGGGACTTCCCTGAGCCAGCAGTGCTGCTGTACCTGGGTGATGCTGGGGTGAGGCCCTGGGAATGTTAAATCTGGGAACAAATGGGACAAATGCTGCTTGGGAGACACCTTCCCCTGCAGCTCCCCCCTGGGAAAGGCACAGAACACACCCAGCAGCTGACACCATCCACCAGGAGCCACACAACTGGTTTGTCTGCTGATCCTCTGGCAGCTCTACAAATTGCTGTTGTTTGTTTTGGTTTTTTTTTAAGGAAAAATTCTCCCAGAGGTGAAATGCAGCTGAAATAAAGCCATGGGAAATGAAAAGCAATCAGGAAAAAGGTTTGGGAAGTGGTTAAGGGCCAACAAAACTGAAACTGTCCAAAAGGAGTGACTGCACTCAGCTGGGAGGGTACAGCAGATACAGGCAGCATCTAGAAAGGGATTTCATTGATCCTGCAGAGAGTAAATTTATCTATTTTTGAGTATTTAATAAAAGAAAACCACAGGGGAAACTGATTTAACACTGTCATGTTAAAAGCATCAGAGAGGAAGATCCCCACCTTAGGATTTTATTGCTCAATTTATTTTCTTGCCAATTTTACCCCCCCCTTAGGATTTTATTTCTCCATTTATTTTCTTGCCCTTTTTACCTTCTCAAGCCACTGGAACTGCTGATCCTCAGCCACGTAGCAACTACACTGGCACAATAAAACCTAAAATAAAAGTATAAACTAGTGTAAGCAAGAGGTTTAAAGGGCACAGCAGCAGCTCAGCATCACCTGTAAGGATGATGTGGCTGCAGACAATAACTTGTTCAGTTATTTTGGGTTTCTTTGACTCTGTTTCAATGAGGATTTTTTGCTCACAAATGCAGTGAAGCCACGAGGCTGTGACACCTCTGTGCTCAGCTCTACACAGAACTTGACAGAGTTTTAGTGAGAATGAACCCTTCAGACCATTTATGAGATTAACCCATGATCCTGCAGTGCCTTGTTTGGGGGTGGATGAAGGCTCTCTTTTTCAGAAAGCCAAAGCACAGAGGAATTAATGCTCAAGTCACTTACTGTGGGATCTGATATCAATCTGTAGAACAAACAGAAAGAGTCTGTGGGGAGGACATTTGTGGTGCTGGATGTTCTGCACCACTCATTCCACAGCTTCACCACTCCAACCACTTCCCAGCACACAGAATCCAGGATAAAAGATGACAGGAAAGCTGCAAAACCCATTAAAAATACTGTTAATTTATAAAGAATAAAACCTCTGTTTTACAAATAAATAGCAGAACTAAATTAGATTATTCCCTTGCAATCTGAAGGAAGAATAACTAATTTTTATCAACTTAGGTTTTTATTTATTTTTATTGACCAAATCTAAGAAACATCAACGATGTGATTAGCCCCACTGTACTCAAATTCAAAAAGATGAAGAGCTGTTCAATATATACAGATCCCTAACATAAAAATCACTTGTTCCTACGAATTATATCAATACAGTCAACTTCAATTTCTTTAGTATTATTTAATGATGTGAAATATTAAGTCTCTAATACCTTCTGATATAGCAGATTAAAACCAAAAATCACTGAAGCAGCAAGGCAGAACTATTACACTGATTCTAGAAAACAGAGGCAAGAGTGTGGCAAAAATATTCATAAATCAGATTCCTGTCAAAATCTACAAAAGACAGATCCAAAACATCTATTACCATTTGAACCACTGAACAAAACCCAAACAAATTAGCAAAGTTAACTTTGATAAAATCTAAATGCTATCTAAATGTCATTTAAATGCAAGCAAGACTTCTGGGTACTATTAGATCAAAACTTTTACCAATTAATAAACAATCCCAGAGAGTTTACCAAATAAAAGCCAGATAAAGGGGGACTGTCCTAACTAAAATCCCAAACTAAAACATACTTAACTTTTTTTTGTTCAACTGAAAATACATCAATTTTCAAGAGGAGTAACCAGCTGTAACAATAACTGTGTTTCACATGTGCAGAGGAACTTCAGCTGCCTCCAGGTTTAACCTCTGCTCCTAAATGAGGAGCTGCACATTCAGTAAATAGAGGGGCTTAAAGAAAGCTGGAGGGGGACTTTTCAAAAGGTAATGGGATGAGAGGACAAGGGAGAATGACCTCAACTCAAGGAGGGCAGGGTTAGGTAGGATTTTGGACAGGAATTGTTCCCTGGGAGGGGCTGGGATGGAACTGCCAGAGCAGCTGCGGCTGCCCCTGGATCCCTGGCAGTGCCCAAGGCCAGGTTGGACATTGGGGCTTGGAGCAGGGAATGTCCTGGCACATTTACACCTCCCTCCCATTTTCTGCCTCCTCAAATTCACCCCCCAAAGCCGCAGCAGTTCTGGTTCTGCACGCACCCGCAGCGTTCCTTCCGATGGCCACGATGAACCTGGAGCACACCAAGGGCTCCTCGGCACAGGTCCACAGGACTTCGATCTCCCTGGGAAAAGAAGCACAGAGCTGTGAGGGACCATCCAAACCCAGCTCTTGGCCCTGTATAGATACCCAACAATCCCAGCCTGTCCATCCCTGGCCAAAGGCTCCTGGAGCTCTGGCAGCCTTGGGGCCGTGCCCATTCCCTGGGCAGTGCCAGCAACCTCTGGGGGAAGAACCTTGCCCTGATCTCCAGCCTGAGCCTCCCGCGCCGCCGGTACCTTTTCTTCTCGATCTCCCTGCGGATTTCCCGGTCCTCGGGCGTCTCCTCCCGCGCCTCCTCCTCCTCGTCCAGGCCGGCCCGGGACGGGGCCACCACCACCTCCCCGAAGAAGGTCGCCATGGCCGCCGCCCGCGCCTGCGCAGCCCCGCCCTCAGGGGCGGAACAGGCCCGGGAGGCTCCGGGGGGAGAGGCGGCGGCACCCCCGGGTTCCCTCGGCACCCCCGGCTCCCCTCGGCACCCCCGGGTTCCCTCGGCACCCCCGGCTCCCCTCGGCACCCCCG
>WBNO01004214.1:311094-338598 GCA_013400575.1 Peucedramus taeniatus
CCCAGCTCCCTCAGGAACTCTCCAGCCCCTTCCCAGCTCCCTCAGGAATTCTCCAGCCCCTCCCCAGCTCCCTCAGGAACTCTCCAGCCCCTCCCCAGCTCCCTCAGGAATTCTCCAGCCCCTTCCCAGCTCCCTCAGGAATTCTCCAGCCCCTCCCCAGCTCCGTTCCCTGCCCTGGACACGCTCCAGCCCCTCCAGGTCTCTCCTGCAGGACCAGAACTGGACACAGCCCTCGAGGGGCCTCTCAGAGCCAGCACAGAGGGACAGTCCCTGCCCTGCTCCTGCTGGACACACAATTCCTCACCCAGCCCAGCTGCCAGTGGCCTCTTGCCCTCCTGGGCACCCTGGGCTCGTGTCCAGCCCCTGTCACCAGCACCCCCAGGACCTTTCCCAGCTCTCCAGCCCCACGGGGTTGTTGTCCCTTGGCTTGGTTGAACCAAATAAGAGCACAGTGACATTCCAGGTGTATGTACAGCTTTACTTTGGTCCACTAACACATGTACATCATCAAAGCCTGTAACATGAAAGAACTTGCTTCCTTGACGATTCTGTCCTGCACTTTAATGTTTCCCTCTGTTCATGCTGCCTGATCACCATCACAGACTCAGGTCCTGCTCTAAAACAAACCTAAACACCCCTGAAAAGTCACATTAAATAAAGATCCTACTTTAAAAAGCCTACTACGTTACTACTTTACTTCCCTGAGTACAGCTAGATCAAAACCAAAAATGCTCACTTAAAGGTAAGGTGAAAGAACTCCCAGTTCTCTAAGTCAGCATGCTCCTTTAATAAATTAAAAATAAATAAACTCTTAAAGGGTCAAAGACTCAAAATACCTTTCCAGTTTAATAATTTCTCTCCCCACTATGTGTATAAAATTAGGAAATACAGACCAGCACATGCTTTGCTTAGAAAATAAGTGTCAGGGTCCCTAAGGCAGTGATTCCCTCTGGGATCTGCAGCTCCAGAGGCCAGAACCTTCTCCAGCTTTCAGGGATCATGAACCTGCATGTGCAGTGACAGAGTACAGCACCTGAAAGAAAACCAGCTTTGTAAATCTAAGCCTAGATTAGGAATACAAACCTACCAGCCAAATTTTAGCTGTTCAAACTGAAAATTAATACAAACTCTGATGTTCAGTTCAGTTATTCCCAAATTGGAGGTTGTACTCCAGAGAACAGAGAATAAGCAGCTGCTAAACAATGAAGTTTATGGATAATATAAAAAAATAGTGGACTTACCACCTTATAGCAATGTTTGCTCCTCAAAGAAAACACAAAGCCACCTTCAAGTTTCATCATTAAACACAACTGTGTTTGTATTTCAGAAACCAAATAAAGAATCCAGATAAACATTTATCTTGAATTTATGAAATTCTGCTGCATCCTATTAAAGGCTATGCTCTAAATGAAACTTCCTGGGGCAAGAACAATTGAAGTTGTTTTTGGACTTCCCATGGAAGTTTTAAGAAGAAAAAAAAGAGTATTTCTCTGTGCTGAGATAGTATTTGGGATGGCAAAAGTGATGGTAAAAGCAGACAATGTCAGTGAGGGTGTTGGAGAAGTGGCTCTCACTGATGCCAGCTCCCTTTTCCATGATGCATTTCCATTTGTACAAGGGGTTCTGTCATTATTCACCAGGATTGTGCATCTGCACTGAATTTTTTTGCCCCCCAAACCCTTCCAGATCCCACTACCAGTCCAACCTGCTGGAAAATCAATTCCCAAACTTGCTATTTCAGTTCACATGAGCTAGGTTAGGATAAATCTGGATACTGTCACGTCTTCTACTGAATGATGAAACCAGGTAAGACCAAGTTTTCCTAAGTGTGAGAAAGAGAAGCTGCAGAGCAGAGAAGGAACCCTGGAGTGGGGAAGGAGCAGAGATTCCCTGGTGTTGGGCTGGGCAGTCATTGTGGGGCTCCCACCAGCACAATTCCAGGGAAAACTAAGAATTCAGAGCTGCTGTGTGTTGTTGTTGCTGATATGTGTTCAACCAAGGACTTCCACCTATTTTCCTGGAGAAATTTTCTTTCTTGTCAACGAGAGCCACCTCAGACATTGTGAAAACAGGAGATATACTGCAATGGTCAGAAACTGGTAAGGTTTAATCAATGGGAAATCCAACATTCAAACACTTTAAATATGGAGGAACAACAGAAATGTAGCAAAAAAAGGTCTGGAATGTCGGAATCCTGCACCTCAAGCTTTCCACGCATAAAGAAAACAGAACAAGTGTTTTGTTTGTTTTTCTATTTTATAAAGAAAACACACAAAAACCCTTTAGGCCCAAGAGTTCACCTGCATTTCATAATCTTAAAAGTTTACAGTATAGAAGTCACATTAATGATGTACTACCTGTCAGCAGAACCCTCTGTTCACCAAAACCTCTGGAACTGGCAAATAAACTTCTTCACTGGTAACTGCTTCTCAGCAGTGCAAGTACAGAACACTGAACACCTGCACTGAATCCAGCTGTGAAGTTTGATTTATCAGCCTTCTCATTCCTCTTTGGAAGCAATGCTTGCATCCACCAGGTTTTTAGAGTGTGTACTATTATTTAAAAGCCTGTTACTATTGTAGATGATTTCATACAGCATTAGAGATGTTTGAAATCTGTTCTTGAATGTTGCATGACCTAGGTAGTATTTCATTGCAGCACCCATAACAATAATACTCAACATACTGCTATTAACCTGTTTGCAGTGTTTAAACATTTTTTAACTCTTGTTTATATGTAATAAAATACCAGTAAAGACAAAAAATTGCCCCTATAATGAGGCACATTTTGGCATCTGTGCTAAATGCTGCTACATGGGCAGGCAAGTGCAAGTCAAAATATGAAAAAGGAGAAAGTCATCATCTAATCACATTCATAACTTTTTCATAGAAAAATATAAATATATTCCCTGAAATGTAGGACAAAGAAGAGCCAGCACCCATCAGGAGTTCTAGTGCTATTACCATAAAAAAAAAAAGGAAAAAAAAAAAAATAGGAAAAAAAAAAAAGAGATGGGCTGGCTATCCTTTTGTTAAGGTTACGTTTCACAGCCGGGCTCCTCGAGGGCTCTGTCGTCGTCGTCGTCGCCGTCGTCGTAGCGCACGGTGCGCCGGCCGCCGTTGCGCGTGCGGATCTTGGAGCGCCGCTGCGCCCGCCGGCACTGGCCGAACTCCACCTCCTCCGAGTCCTGCTCCTGGCTGCCTTTCCGCCGTTTCCTGCGCTGCGGCCTCCTGGAAGGCTTCAGGGAGACGTGGCTCAGCGTTTCTTTCCTGCCGGGTTTGGATTTCCTCTTGCGCTTCCTGGTTTCCGTGGCGTCGCTGCAGATGGTGGTGTCGGTTCCAGAGTCCGAGGAGAAACAGGTGAAGTTGGCTTTGGAGCTTCCTGCGGTCACAGGTGCTTCCACATCCCCAGAGACAGAGCTTTTCTCCTCTTTTTTTCCCCCTGTTTCAGATTCTGTTGTTTCCTTGAAGTTATCCACCCGTTTTAATCTCTTGAAAGAAGCTCTGGGCTTTTTATTTGCTGCTACTCTGGTATTTTTAGTTTCAAGTTTAGCTAAGTCAGAATCTACCTCCTCTTCGGAGTTACTCGTACAATGGTTGTGGGCTGAAGTTGCCTGCCTAGAAATTCCCCAGTTTCCCCCATTTTCTACCCTGTGGTTTGTGGAATTCTCCTCCGAGGAGTCGTAGTCAAAATTATTCAGAGCCGCAGCACAGAGGGGTTTGAGTGGCTGCACGTGGTTATCACTCTGCTTCTGAGTCTCTGTCTCCGAGTCAGTCCTTTCATTCTCAGACTCAATAATATATTTCCTTTTAGAAACAGAAGACTCAGGGCAGGAAGATTTTTTCCTGCCAGAAACTTGCTCACTCTCATTTTCAGACTTGGAACAAGCCTCCACCTCCAAGCTGTCGAACAGCTTCTTCCTGCAGGCTGAGGACACGCTGCCCTGGAGCTGCTTGCGGTTCTTCCTGACTGGGTAAACACTTTCTGAGCTGGATAATTCCTCCTTTGCATCGCTCATGATCTTGATCTTGCTGGCTGCCAGCGTGGCACACCTGCGGGGGTTCTTCTTCTCCCCCATGCTGGACACCCTGATGTGTTTCTTGTAGTTGATGATGCACGTCCTGCTCCGCAGCACTTTGGCACTTTGGCCGGCCTCCTCTGATGTTTGCTCTACAAAAGGAAGATGAAAAAGTTCTTTTTAATGTCTGACGTTCCTGAAATTATTAGTTTATCGTGTCCAAACGCTGCCACCTTTAATGAAATATACAAATATCGAATTTTATTGTGATTTCAACTGTTAGGTGCAATTTATCTCAATTCTTTATTAAAAATACCAGCAGTATCCCAGGGATACTTCTAAGTCTTGAGACTGTCACTTTCAAACTTTCATAGTCTCAAAAGAGCTTTCTTTAGCATCACCCTGTTAATTAGCTCAGAAATTACCAATTCCCTCACTTAGCAAACAAATGCTGTCATATTATTAATAACTGTATCAATAAAAATTGTGTTTTTCTTACTAGAATGAAACTTGCAACAATAATTTCACATTTTAGACCTTTTTATCCTAAAAAAGAAACTATAATATTTCATGTGGATGCAAATTTCATGTGGATTTCAAATTTCAATTTTAGATGGTTTCAGGTGGAGAACATTGAAACCCTTTGCTCCTTAGTGACTTTAACACTCAGATTGCTGCTAACAGTGAATCTTCCATTCAGTGTTTTTTTAATTAATACAGAACTTGCTTATGCTGTGTTTTAAAACAAATATTCAATGTGTAAATCACATAGTATGAAGATCAGCGTTTCCCTTCTAAATAAAACAATTCATACATATGAATAAAAACATCTAAAGTTCTTGAAGTAAATTTAAAATTATAAACAGAGGGAAAAATTATGAGGCATAAATTTAAATGTCCAGCTTGAGTACCAATACTAACAATCTCTTCATATACCAGATCTGGTCCTTATTCAAATGTAGATCTTTTTATGTACTACTGCATTATATTCCTATTTTTACATTTTCCAAGGAAAATTAATTTCCTTTCTTTGCTTCCAGAAATGATACATGAATATTACTACTTGTAGTAGTTGTATTGTGTGATTTTATGGCCAAAGCACAAGACATTTCTGTTGCACACTGCAGAATGCTGTAAAAAAGGTGAATTAATCCACAGAGTAAAAAGAAGAGTTAATCTTATAATATACACTGTCCTCCAATATTATTAAGTAGCTGGAATACAAGGCTAAAGAATTTCCAGCCTTTCTGCAACCCAGCCTGAATACTGAAATTATACTTTGTAGACAAAATCTTAAATTTGGAACAAATCTATAATAAAATGTATTGAAATTTCCCACTGAAAATCCAGAAATAAAAGCTGCAAAGCTACA
Source organism: Peucedramus taeniatus (assembly GCA_013400575.1). Taxonomy (NCBI): domain Eukaryota; kingdom Metazoa; phylum Chordata; class Aves; order Passeriformes; family Fringillidae; genus Peucedramus; species Peucedramus taeniatus. The sequence continues at coordinate 316,485 of WBNO01004214.1, forward strand.
ACCAGATGGCACAGGCAGAAGGAGGGAACATTAAACCAAGTACCCCCAGAAACTGGAAGAGCTTTTAAAAGCCACAAAGATGTGAAACTCTGGTTCATCAGGGTGTCCTGGAGCTCAGGCTAAACTCCAAACCTGGAATATTGGGCAGGAAAATCCAGCCTTAGCTCCAACCAGCTCAGCTGCAGGGGGCACTACAGCCCACAAGGTATTGGCACAATTCACCTGAAAACTCTGCTTTCAGTCTTTACTGATATATAAAAACCCATGCTGAACACTACACACCTGTAATATATATTATATATAATATAATATACATTACAGAACTACATACAGACTGTTTTATATATCAAAATACATTATGTGTTATTTATATTAGATATATTTTAAAAATACTCAAAGCAAAGCTTCTACATAATTGTTTAGCTGGATAATTAAGCAATGTGTATATACACATATATAGTTACAGTTATATATATATATAATACATATTTATTTGAAAAATAGGAACTCTACAAGTCTGCCCCTATATATGCATTAAATATAAGATCCTGGGACAAAACAAGTAAATATTCCTTGTGGAAAACTGTCAAGACAGAATAATCTTAACAGACAGTAATTTTCTTAAGATTCTTAAAGCATATTGACAGACTTGGAGGGATTGGCCCAAACACCAACCTCTGAATAGCCTTTCAAATGCCAAATCAGGACCAATTCCCTGACTGTATGAAGGCACAATGTACATGACCTGGTTTAATGAACATCAGCATCATGTTTAATAAATATCTCATAAACTTAAAACCCCAAACCAAGCCAACCCTCTAAATCATGATCAACCAGCACACAAAGATCTGAGTGACAGATAAAATTACAGAATAAAACCCAAAAATAAAAGATTCTAACTTTCTCAAACAAGTGGAATATATATCTTACTTCTGCCAAGTGCCTGTGTTAAGGAATCTACACATCATTGACAGAATAAATTCTCAAAGTCAAATCAAGTTTCCAAGTTCTGGTGCACTCCATGGATGTGAGAATAATTTAAACATTTTTCCATCAAATCAATTTTGAAAAGCTGTCAATAAAGTTACTTCAAACTGAAAACAACAGTTATAAATCTGCTGTAGCACAGAAAATCTCAACAGGAAATTAAGGCAAGGTAACAACTGCAGAGTTTCAGTTACTGAAATCCTCTAAACAAGGAGCTGGACAAAGAGAGACAACACTCTGCTCTCCTGGAAATTTTCTGTCATCTACTCAGTATTAAGAAACAGAGAAATTAACTTTAAAAATATTACCTTTTTTAACGATTTTTGTTTTTCCTTTCCTCTTCCTCATCTTTGCTTTTGCAGCAGTTTCACAGTAATTGCTGTTATTGGAATCACTCTCCGAGTCCGAATCAGAAGAGCGATGGAAGCTGGAGGCAGCTCCAGATTTGGAACTCCTCACAATCCTAGTGGGCACCAAGCTCTCCCACACAAAGCTCTTCTCCTCCTCTCCAGCTTCTGCTTCAGATTCTGCTGTGTCCTCTAAATCACTCAAGACTTTTGCTTTTTTTAAAGGAGGAGACAGCTGCAGCCCAGAGGCCTTCCTGCCATTCCACCTGTCCGGCTCAGAGTCCGCCTCATCCTCAGAATTGCTCACTGCAGGCTTGTGATGTGCAGGTGTTGACTGGTCAGAAACCTTTTGGCTGCTCCCATCCTCAGAATTATGGCTTTTGGAGTCCTCCTCTGAAAAGTCTAAGGTGGGACTTTTCACTTTGGGAGACACAGAGCAGACAGGGCCCCGGAGCTGTTTGTGCCCGTTGCTCTGCCAGCTCTTCTGCGTGTCGGGCTCAGAATCCGAGCTTCCGTTCTCAGATTCACTGACGAATTTCCTTCGTGGAGCAGAGCAGCCAGTCTGAGAGAGAGCTTTCCTCTTGGTTAGCTGCTCCTCTATTTCTTTGTCACTCTCAGACTTCAGGCCTGCCTCATCCTCGGATCCCTCCAGCAGCATCCTCCTGGCGGCGGCCGAGGCGTTCCGGTGCGGCAGCTTCCTGTTCCTGCAGATCCCGACGCTTTCCGAGCTCGACACCTCTTCCTCCACGTCACTCATCAGCCTCAGTTTGTTGGCAGCCACAGCAGCACTCCTGCGAGGGGTTTTCCTGTGCCTGCCCTTGCTGTTGCTGAGGGCCTCAGATGTCACTGCTGAGGTGTTTTCAGAGTCACTTCCATATAACTTTTTCCTGACTGTTTTCCTTGTATTCCCGTTCTCCTGAAGAAGTGTTCCTGTAAAGGAAAGCATGGATTTATATCTTAAATATGAAATAGCAGCTTTGAAGTCTTGTCAAAACTGGGACAGGTTCAACCCACAGACATGCATGAAATATATTCCTAGTGACACTCAGGTGCTTTTGCTGTCAAATTTCAGATTCATTCTGGTTTTGTGGCAATTATAACTTCTTTATTTGAATTGCAGCTTTTTTTCTTAAGATATGTTGTCAGTCATTCCCTCTCACCAGGATCTTGGTTTCTGCCCTCTTCCCCTAGTCATGAAAGAATCTTTTTATAAGTTGAGTGTAGAATTTGAAAGCATCAAAATTAGCAAATTAAAAAAAAAAAGTTATCTTATGCACAACGATTAAAAAACTAACTCCAGTTATTTTTTATACATTTATATAAACATAATATATAATAAATATAAATATCTATATAAATATAAAAATTTGGACTTTTCTTGCTGTTCACAAGAGACTCCTGGCACCCACCTGTCTGCTTCCTCTGAGCAGCCCTGTTCCGAGTCAGCCTGCGACTGCTGTTCCTCCTGCACACCCCGTTGTGCAGGGGAGAGGAGGACACTGGAGCCCCAGAACAGCCTTTGCTGTCTTCTGAGCTGCTTGAGGAGGATGAAGAGGAAGAGGATGTAGATGAAGAAACCCCAGAACCTTCTATTTCACTCTCTGTTTAAAAAAAAAAAAAAAAGCAATTTGCAGATAGAATTCTAAACGGCTTTCAGTTAAGAGTTACATTTTGCTGATCCTGGAATCTTCAGAATTTTCTCACATTATCTTAAAATGCATTCTCATGCCTGAATGCCCTACAGGGATCAAACTGATACCACAACAAAATCCAAATTCATACAGTGTTCAGTGACAGGAAGTTTCTTTAACTTGTATTTAAGTTTCAATTAAAATAAAACAACTCTTTTCAAAGAGTTACCAGATTTAAGTTAAAAGCACGTTTAAAAAACACCCCAAAACAAAGAACATTTTCTAACAGATTTTACCAGAACTTGCATTCTCATTCTTTGAAATATGCTGAATTTTTGTCAAGGTGAGGTGTAGGGGAAAAGACAGGAAAGCTTTAAAGTCTCAGGGAACTTCTGTAATTTGCTAACTGTGGATAACAAATTTTATATTACATATAAATACATGTATGGCATACAACCTGTATTTTATATAGTACCAATTATCAAATATTCTGTGCTTTCCTGTTGACAGATTTCTTCATTAATCAAAGTAAATTTACTGTATTCGACACTATTTCAAAACAAAAAATTATATATAGTACACCAATCTTTTTATAACATTCACTGTAAATAATCCAAGTGTCCAAAATCCAGTAAAACACAAAATTCTGCATCACACAAAACCCCTAAACTTTATGTAAAAAAATTCCGTGTTAAAAACGCAAAGATCATTTAACAACTCAGAACGCAAACTGCAGCAATTCTAAATTCTGACCTGATGATAAAGCAGAACAATTAGCCAGGGGTGTGGATCTGGCCTTCCCATTCCTCTCAAAGGATGCCAGGCAGGCAGAATCTGAGGATTCTCCCGAGGAGCTCTGGTTGTAGGAGCCAGTGCTGAGTTTATGGCTTGTGACACAGGCGGCTCTGCTTGAGGTAGGCTGAGGAAAAGCATCTTCCTGCTCAGATTCAAGTTTGGCCTGAGACTTTAGTGGTTTCTGCTTCAGATTTCTAGTGAGAGTGAAAGAAGTAAAAGCAACAGAGGCTGTAAAACTAGGAGAGAGAAGGCAATGATGTATTTTAACAACATTTATTTTGATTTTGTATTTCTGGGAGGGTTTTATGAGCTAATGTGGTGTGGGACAGTTTTAACTCTTGAACAGGGACAAACATGAATGTAAACATTTACTAAATATTAAAAACATTTACTTTCATTAAATAACAGTCTGCACTCCTAGGGAAGTCATACAAGAGGAAAACAATCTTTCTCTGTCCTGGGAAACAGAATTTAATGGTGGATATTCTCCAGACAATTAATGTTCTCTTATTTTCACTGCAGCAGCAGCCTCAATTCCTGTTGGATTCCCAGCCCCTGGTTAGCTGCACATGAGCCTCCAACTAAATGCTATCCAGGCAAACATTACTGCACAATAAACTGAGTTCCCAACAGACACAGAAGGTGGAACCTTACAGACAATTCACTGTTTAAAATAAAGAAAACTTCACTAATTTGATGCTTCCTAACCTCCACATGCCTGAGTGCTACCTCCCATCCTGCTCAGTCCATTATTTTCACCTAGAGAACTGCTTTGCCAGTTTTTTCCTTACATTGCAGGTTTTCAGACATTCATCCACGTGCACAAGGTGTGCAATTTCTGTTATCCCAAACCTCACTTCTGCTGTGCCCCACTGAACAGTCACACACAATTCTCCAGATATGAGCACAAATGAGATTCAAAAGACAATTTCTGCCGATCCTGGTGTGTGGTTATTTTAAAGCATAAAAGTAATCCACCGAATTTTTTTTTAATTAAAACTCTTACTCCTACTCTTTTTCCCTGCCAGAGAAGGAAGACTGGACAGCAGAAGGGAAAAGCTCAGTTTCAGTGATTTACCACATTTAGATTTTGTATTTCATCTCACATGCAAAGTAGGAAAAGGAGTTAATCATGTCAAACAGTAATTGTGTCAAAAGCTTGTTTGCCTTCAAAAAAGAAGCAAATCTGGCTCCCAACTGAATGCTAGATCAATTCTATGATGACAACTTCTAGAAATTCCACAGGACTGACTGTATTCTGTATGCAACAAAATACATAATTTATGCAGATTTTCATTTTTGTAATATATTCACCAAGTAAATATTTGTTTCATTCCTCATTATTTTAGTTAAATACTGATTTTCTGATTCAAATATTAAAGTAAACCCCAACCTTTTCTACTCTTCTCTCTCCTTGTATTTCTCAGTTTTATAGTAAAAAAAAAGCCCCTCTTTTTTAACATATTTTTCCTACTGCATGAAAATGATAAAAAGTCTTTTACAAAAAAGTTTGTAACAGGGGTTACAAACCATTTAATAAACCAGTTGCCCCCTTCTTCAGAGACTAAGGAGAGTCAATATGAGTGTCACTCAGCTGAGATAGATCTTTATACCTTCATAATTTAGATTACCTGAGCATTTTGGTGGACTGTTGCACAGAGCTTTGATTATTAAATCTTCTTGTGTACCTCTGGTTTCTCCGTAGCTTTTCATTCTGTTTCTGCCCATTTTTGAAATCTGAAACAATTCTTCGGATTTTCTCTTCAAACAGTGCTGACAATCTCAAGGTCATACTGTAAATCTGGGTAAGGAAGTGGTTTCTAGTAAAAACAGAGCTTTTGATCCAAGACTAATATTTGTAATATCAAAAACTGCACAGAAAAGCAATAGGAAAAGCACAGGCAATCCTGTGTAAAACTAAATAAACAGGACATTAACATATTAAGTATTTTTGTCCTATTTCTCCCCACTATCTATCCAACCAGCAGCTTTATCAAAAGTACTGATAAAACAAATTGCAAAATAAGATTTATTTTCATTAAGGCACTCACAAACCCCCAGATAGTAACAGCTACCTTTGACTTTTTGTTTGGAGTATAAGATTTTGCATTACTAAATATCAATCTGATATCTTTGCACAGTTCCATTGGAGTGTCATAATTCCCAGCTTCCAGAGTTTCCTTCACTGTACCAAAATCCATTGGAGTGTCTATAATATGTCTGTAATCCTATAAAAAACATAGGAAAAAAAAAAGATATCTGTGAAAGGAAAAAAAAAAAACAACACACTTTTGAATTTAATTTCTGTCATTTAGTAGCTAAAATGACACAAATTATCTTCAGCAGCAGTGGAAAGAGAAGCACCACAGAAAAAAGGAACACTTTTGCTGAAACAGATTGATTTAAAATCTCCTTTTTCATTATCCCATGAACTTTATTGTGAGAAACAGATCTGGCATAAAAAAAAAACAGACAAAAAAAAAGCCCCAAAACACAATGACCACACAAAAAACCTCAAATCAAACCCCATCAAAACACTTCAATCTTTCTTTCTTGTTTTTCTTGTTTTTTTAGAGAACCTCAAGATGTTTTTAAACCCTGAACTGAGACTCAAACTCAAAATGTGGAGTCACCAGAAGAAGTTATGTGCCGTAAGGAAGTTTTTTTTTCCTTTAAATTAAGTTTGTTGGGTTTTTAGAGGAAAAAAGAGACTGAGGGGGTAGTTAAGATTACCATGAACAGCTAATAGAGAGGGAAAAATCAAATTCACAGCTCAGGCTCAGTAAACAGATTTTAGATGTTCAAGATACTCATTTTAATTAAGAAAATACAGATTTTTCTAAAATAATTCTGGTACAATGCCCGTAAGACAGCAAGAAAAAAATCTATTAAGGTTATCAAGTACAACTTACAGGATATTGATCCAAATCAACTGGCTGCCTGAAAGGTTCAGAATCCTCACACTGGAAAATTAAATTCACCAGTTCCATGCACTGCTTCTTCCAACAGTTCTCATCATAGCCACTTTTCAGGTTTTTCCCTTTTTTTAAGCCCCGTCCCTTGAGGGGAAAAAAAAAAAGTTAGGAAAAGCATTACTGGAATACAGCAAGAAAAAATTCAACCTGATTTGGGTTATAAGGTAAAGATTGGTCAACTCACTTTTCTTCTTCTGTATGATGTTCTTGGAACACATTTTTCATCATCCTGCACAAAATAAAATCAATTATCTTAAAAGTGATGTAGGAAACATAGGTGGTGGAAACTAGAAGTGTCATTAGATTTGAGACTGTGGTAAAATTAAATTTTCTTCTTAATTCTTTCAGTAAGACCAAAGATGTGCATAAAAAAAATACAACACAGCATCTGGGAGACTTGGAAAGCAATATCCCAGATAAGGACAAGAGCTGGAGTCTGGAATCTTCTGTGGTTTGATACAAGGAAAAACCACCATCAAAAATTGCAATTAGAAGTTACTCAACAGTAACTTTGAACTTCAGTGACTAAATATTACAGTAATGCAATTCACTGATAATAAATGACATAAAACATTCATAAAAAATCCTAATATAGTCCATGTTTGTATTAGCTATGTAAATAACTCCGTTAATTTACCAAAATATTTGAAGGTTGCTGGTATTTTCTTACCACCATAACTTACTGGAATTTTCCACAAAATACCCAACTTACCAGATCAGCATCATGACAATCTTGTTCATCATCTGTTGTGCTACATAATTCAAAAATATTTGTACAGTCCTGGTCACTGCAATGCAATTAAATCTCTGTTACTGGAATAGCAAAAGCAGAGCTGCTGTTTCCTAAATTAAACTCAGCCACATTCAAGTGCTCCATATAAAAGGGAAGACAGTAACAGGGTATTAAATGGAATATAAAAATCAGCATTAGGGATTTGCAAGGGGCCTGCCCAGCCCCAGGAAGGCTGCCCACACTCATTTCAAAATAAACCTTTCACTTTATTTTAACCTTTCAATTGAGTCAGACAAGCTGTAACAGGAAGTTCTACACAGAACAGCACAGAAGTCACTTTTTACAGGCTGAGCTACTTAACATACTCAATCTCAAGTGACATTCTGGGACTGTAATACCAGGGAAAAAGGTAAAATGCCTCTAAGCTAAACGTTTCAGTATTTAAGGTAACACTCAGACACCTGTCCTTCCAGTGCACTGAAAGAGTCAAACAGGGCTCACCACAAAGGGGTATTGAGCTGTTTTTACTCTCCACTGTTCAAAAGCATGAAGATTAAAGCATTATTTAGATTAAAATGTCACTTACTTGATAAACTTTAGGAGCTGGGTGGTGATTTTTTTTGCAGCTCTGGCAATAGCACTTCCAGGCTCATTGAAGGTTCTGGCATTGCTTTCAATGTACCTGACTTCCCAAACCAATGCTGAAATTCTCCTTCAAATTAGAAAATATTGCACCTTTAATACTAAATAAAAGCTTAAAACCAACAAAAATTATGTCTGTTATTTTCTCTTCATATAAGATTTAGATGTCCTCTGTTTTATGTCCTAATTTTAGGGCAGTCTCAAACTTTTCCTTCACATGGAAAACCATAGGAAGCAAAACCAGCAATTCACATCTTTCATCACTCATTTCCCAACTCATTATTGCTAATAATTGATCCTTAGACAGTTTGTGATATAAACTCAGTTAATGCAGCTGGCCAAGTAAGCACTAGCATCTGTTACCCCTAAATCATAAAACACCACTGAAATCATCCCAAGAACTGTGGATTTCCTGGAATCTTTAAAAACACAAGTATTTTTAAAAAGCTTACATTTGACTTATTCAAAAAGAGGGGGAAGAGTATAATTTAATCACTACTCTAAATTATCACATTTCTTCTGGAAATATCAGAAGCTGCTTGTTACAAAGCCCTGAGAAAGGGAACAGTGTCCCAATGTGGAAATGGAGTCCTATCTCAGGAACTTTTAATTAATAAATACAAAGCACAAGCAATTAAAAAGGAGTGACAAGAGCTTAGTCCAATTACATTTTTAAGGAATCCCAGCTATGATGACCCTTTCTGCTTTCCCTTAAAGACCTTGCTCTGAGGCCAAATGACCACTGAAAACAGTGGCTCCTGTAAAATGACAAATTTGAGAAACTGCTACAAATTGAAATTATAACTTCATAGAAATGAGCTGCCATAAACATGTAATTTCATTTTTACAACTCGTTTTCCCAATTCCTTATACCTGTGAAGAAATGATACCCTAAGTCTGCACTTCTTCACCTACAGAAATTGCAATTATTTCCCAAGACATTTTTTCCATCTTGTACAGGAGGAAAATCACCATTAATGTCTCTTCACTGTATTTACAGACACACTGAATGCAGGTCCAGATCCAGAATATACTTAAATTTATTTTCAAGCTATGGCTGACCAGCACATCCAGCAAACCAGAGCTCTGTCATCATTACACTCCTTCCTATTTTAAGTTTTACCATTTAAAGTTTTTATCATTTAAGATAGGAAAGACAATATTTAACATTTCACCTCTTGTGTTTAAGCTCATTTCTGAAAATAGCAAGAGCTTAACCTTCTTCAAGTTCAAAGTAACTGAAGGACAGCACTTCAAAATCGGAATTGTCATCAGCACTGAAGTAACTTCAGGGAGTTTTATAGTATTTGGTGATTTCAAACAGTGGATTTCTCAAAGAAAGAATGTCAGGGTTTGCTGTAGTTGAGGTGAGTTCCTCCCTGCAGCACTGACCTGTAGAACCTGTTGGCCAGGCGGGTGCGGATGGTGTTGAGGTCCGTGGGATACGCGATCACCGTGCAGTACTTGGGGTACGTGCACAGGTCCACTGGACCAGCAAAAGCTGCTGAGATGTCTGGTTAAAAACAGCAAGAACAGCAAAATGTAACTGTTTGACCTCGTTTTTGGCCTTCCAGTGCCTGAAGGAGCTGATAGGAAAGACAGAGAGAGACAATTTCCAAGGGCTGGAGGGAGAGGACAAGAGGGAGTGGCTTCACACTACCAGAGGGCAGGGCTGGATGGGATATTGGGAATGAGGAATTGTTCCCTGGCAGGGTGGGCAGGCCCTGGCACAGGGTGCCCAGAGCAGCTGGGGCTGCCCCTGGATCCCTGGCAGTGCCCAAGGCCACGAGCATGGAGCAGCCTGGGATAGTGGAAGGTGCCCCTGCCCATGGCTTTCAGCTCCCTCCCAGCCCATTCTGGGATTCCATTTCAAAGCCTGCAGGTCCATGACAATGAGCTGGGTGTTATAAAACCAGTGATGAACAAAATCATAAAGATCTCAGTACAAACAAAAAGAACTGCACAGAAAAATATTTGCTCATTAAAGTACTTTATCACAGGGAATTTTTAAAAGATGCCATGGATATTCCAGGCTGTTTATAAATGTGCCATCAGGAGAACAGCACCTGAAGCTCAGCTCACACTCACCAAGAGTCATGAGCTGATCAATCCCACGGATAATCCGTTCACAGGCCTCATCACGGGACTTCATCCCCCACTCCCCCTCCTGGGGTTTGTACAGGAGCTTCTCCACCTCTTCCAAAGTCACAGAGACACTGGCTCCTAGTTCTTCAGGCTGATCAACTACAGAGAGCAAAATGGGGAAGGAGTGAGAACAAGATAAATTGCTGAGCACTGACAGTTATTTAATAATTGTATGCTTGCAACTGAAAAAAATTCCTTGCCTTGAAGTAGAGTTTAATGCTAAGGCTGTAGCAAAAAAATTATACAAAATGCATTCAAACAGCAAAATGTTTTAAATTCTGTTTTTCTCCACTTTTGAATTATTATCCTTTTGACAGCTTATTCAGTAACTACTTCCTCAGTATCTCCCAAACTTTCCTCCCCCCTCCCAGCTGGTACTGACAAGCACTGGGAAAAGTGAAATATTAAGACAAATCACAAATGCCACTCTTAGTTACAAATAATCTGGATTTGCCCAACTAACTTTATAAATTGTTGGTTTTAAACTATGTGCAGTAAGGATTTGTTGACTGGATATTATTTCATTAATATTCTTCTTGCACCCCTTGTATTAAAGTATTCTACAACAACTTAATAGTTTGAAACTTGTTTTGTGAAACCTGCCATTTGGAAGTAGCAGGTTTTATTCCATAAGTCAGAGCTTCACATTTAAAGTATTTTTTTTCAAAATTGCTCTGGAAGATGCAAAAGGAAAAAATACAGGCATACTCAAATTATTTCACTAAATCTGAATCAAGACTGTCTGTAAGACAGGAATCACATCAGGTCCACTATCTGCTTGAAACAAAAGAACTGGAAAGAGGGAGAAGCACATTTAGCTGTTTTATTAAAGGATTTCTACCTACCATTATCAGGGACTGGTTCCATGTCCCACGGGCTCAGCTTTTCAATTTCACCATTGTCCCACCTGATTCACCAAGTAAAAAAATACAATAAGAATTTCAAGTTACCTTGACTCATAACTGTTTCCTCCAAGCATATTTAAATCTCAGCTAAAAGCACATTTAAATTACAGCTAGTTGTAGGTATTGACAAAACACACTGTATAAGCATGTACAAAAACAAAGGCATTGGTCTGCAGTCAGCAAAAAGGAAACATTCTTCATAATCAATTTCATATCAAAATTGTGCTCCTGATTTTGGCTGTATGCAACTTGCCCAATACATAAATCAATTTTACAAAGCCTGTATCAAGATGAAGAAAAATAAGCTGCACATTTGGAAAAGTGAGATAACATCAAGGGGAAGATTTGAGGAAAAACACAGAAGATTGTTTTTGCTGATCACAACAGGAGTTGTGCAAGTCCATGGATTAAGTTAGAACAGGAAGTGAGACATTTCATATGTTAGCACTTCAATTTATGAGGCAGAGGGCATTAAGACAAAGAAAAGAATAAATAAAAAATGAAGACACTGAAGTTAATTAATGTCCAAGACAAAGCAAAAGCAATACAAGTGCTCTTGATAGATCTGGATATTCACTCTGATACTGAACTATGAGGTGTGAACATCATTCTGAGATCTCTCCAAATACCACATCATTTGGGCAGATTTTTCCATGTTTTTAAAAACACACAAAACACCAATGAATTCTGCTATTTCCAAGGTAAGAAATGTCTGACTGGATCAGCTTCACACCTCACTGATGCAGACAGGCAGAAGAACCCTACACAGATGGAGTGCTGGATCTTTCCTACAGCTGGGTTAATCCTTATGCTCCCATTTTTATTTTTCATTACAAGCACATACCAGAAACCAACAGATCAGACTGCAGTTCACCAATTTCCCTCCAGAGCTTTGCAGCTTTGCCAGCAGTTTCCTGTCAGAGCTCTCTAAATTCCTAGGTCTACTTCTGATGCCTTAATAAACTCAGATATTTGGTCTAATGCCTCCTGTGCATTTATTTCAAACCAATTCAAACCAACTGGAGACTGCCATGATCATGCTGAGAGTATTTTATAACTAAATCCCTGCTCTGGCATAGCAGCTCTTCATTGTTTTGGATTTCCCGATGCCTTAGGAAAACTTGGATCATTCAGCCTGTTTGATTTTTATGAACTAAGAGTCCTAAAGGTTGATCTGTTCAGTTCTCCTCCCCAGTTATTGTATTCACAAGTTGTTGATATTCACAAAAGGATATCTTAATTCATAATTTTGCATGTAAGACTTTTTATCAAGAGTTTAATACAGCTTAAGCCCCACTTAGTTCTGCTTACGTTCCACTCATCCAGGTATTGCTACTTCATAATAAATCAAGCTGCTTCTACACAAATACCCATTATTGTCTTGCCAATAAAATAACAAAAAAATTTGAAAATTATCTTCAATTCATTAATTTTCCATACAACAGTAATAGTGACAGATTGAAGTAAATGTGACAAAAAGAGCAACAGACTCAGCAAAGTCATAAAACCTAAATACAGCTGCCAAACACTCCAGATATTTTCATACACCTATCTTAGGATTCTGCTCTAGAAGGGCTGTTTGAGAGGCCAGGTAGAATAAAGTCCTTTTGGAAAAGGATCTTAAAGGAACACAGTATTCCTTCCTTCAAAGCAGCTCTAAACTTTTCTATTAAAGGCTGATGCATTAAAATACTGAACTATATTTTAGGTCTTACAGGAGAAAGAAGCCCAAGAAATTGGCACCAGGCTTTTGTTCTTAAGTGGAAACTTGATTTGGAACTGGCCAAGAAAAATCCAAAGCCCAGCAGAACTTCCTCCTAAGGAACATCTGTGGTACACAACAAAACACATGGAATGGATGGAATATGGAAGGGAAGGTAAAAGGCAAGAACTTCAATCTGGGAGTTACTTCCACCTTCCCACCAAGGAAAATCACTGAGAGAGAAGACAAGCAGATGAGACAAGCAACCAAAGCATGTAACACAGTCTTGTCAGTCTCAGTCTATCAGCTATGAAACTTCCCTTCTTTGGGGTGAGCAACAGGTTCAAAAGCCTTTGAGTGAAAAATCATTAAGAAGTCCTCCAACAACAAAACTGTGACTATTAAATGTACTGTACAAGACATGGGAATTATCTCTGGGCATGATGGAAATAGGAATATTGAATATTCACTGTTTGTTCTCCTTACAGTCCTCCCTTGCTGGGGAAAACCAAACCAAGCAAACTCCCAGAATTATCCTTTCAGTGCCTGAAGGAGGTGACAAGAAGGCTGGAGAGGGACCTTCACAAGGACATGGAGTGAAGGACAAGGGGGAATGGCCTTAGGGTTAGATTAGATACTATGAACGAATTCTTGACTCTGAGGGTGGTGAGGCCTTGACACAAGTTGCCCAAAGAAGTTGTGGCTACCTCATCCCTGGAAGTGTCCAAAGCCAGGCTGTTTGGAGCTCTGAGTAACCAAGGATAGCAGAAGGTGTTGAGGGGGTTGGAACAAAACAATCTTTAAGGTCCCTTCCAACCCAAATAATTCTGTGATTCTCTTCCAGACACAGCTTGGACAGGGCAGGACAAGGTCAATATCCTGAGTCTGAACACTGAAGTCCAGAGATATCTTTGTTTACCATTCTCCTCCTTTGTGTGAAGGCCTCTTTGTTGATATGAAAAAGGGTGCACAATGTCAAAGACAAAGTGTGAGGATTTGAGGCATAAAGACCTTAATGTCAGCAATCACAGAGGAGATTCAGCAACCCCAAACCAACTATCAGTGCAGACCAATAATTAACGTTCACAGAAAACTGTATTACTTGCTTTGTGGAAGGGACACAGAATTACTTAGTACAGGAAATGTGAAGAGGTCAACAACTGCTTTTACCATATTACTACTTATTAACAAGTTGCCACAAATTATTACATATCCACACTGTGCTACAGCAACAACTTAAAACCATTAAGAAGTGACAATACCAGGAGTAAAATAATTTAAGTGAACAATTTATACATTCCCATAGCAATGAGGCAGTTGTGTGACAGCAAAGGCACTCTAATAACACTGGAAATCAAATCTTTGTGTACTCACTTGACACTGTAACACTGGAAGTGACTGTCTGGATACTGAGGCTGATAAGGCTCCTGACCCAGCACTGTTCCAAACCACCAGGCATCATCAATAATGGAGCGGAACCTGTCGGCTGCAGCAAACACAGATATTCTGCTGAGAGAAGGACTTAACTCTGTGGCTGCCAGAGGCAATCAGAAAAATTTTTGATAAATGTACTGCTTGATTTCTCTCCATAATTAAAGTTCTAGACTCACTGACATGTAAATCTGTTATTTAGCTTTAAAACAAAAAAGGGAACAGAACAGTCTGGATACGTATTTTAGTGACTGTATTCAAATCTACTCCAGTCCCTCCAAGGTTCAAATTTCTGACTCTTGCCCACCAGGGAACCCTCTGACCCTATAAACAGCAAATGCAGCAATTAGCCAAGGACACATTTGTGATTTCAAAACTGTTCAGTCCAACACTCAGCAAACACTTACAGGCCTGCCAGTTCCTCTGCCGGGCTTCGTCGTAGAACTGACGTAAGATAAGGAAGTCGATAACATCTGGCATGTCGTGGTACCTGGAGAAAAAAAATCATCACTCACGTGTGCCTCAGGGCTTTGGGAAGAAGAGAAGCATATTCTAAAACACTTCCCAGGAAACTAAAACTGCACATACCTGATAGAAAATGATTTGTCTGTGTGTTTCCCAGTGGCGTGATCTATAAAGGCAAGCTTGAGGCAACACAACGTGGGAGGACCGACTTCGTATCTAATTCCAACAATTTTTACCAATTCCTGATCCTACAGGTAACAACAAAACAGCTTCAGCAAGTTTTGTCTTAGGGACTATGCATAGAACTGCTAGTTTAACATGAATTAACCAACTGTACCCACATGCAAAATACTGAAATGAGATTTGAGTGGAAGGCAGTCTTGTCAGCGTTAGGATTTTAACACAGGTCTGTCATTTGGCTGCCCACAGAAAATCCTGAAGACAATCTGATAATTGCACACACTTTCCCCCATAGGGAAACATTAGTAACCTCACAAATCCATGTTTTGCAAACAGAATAATAAAACTCTTCAGTCACAGACTCTGTTACAAACCCACAGAACCTTCAGTGCAGACCTACCCTAAGCACCACTTTTCTCCAAGGCTCCTTGTGTGGATTCAATTCATAAATATTATTTCTTCTCACTGCTTCAATGTAAGCTTCGTGCCCTTGTCGGAAATATATCACCTAAAAAACACCCCAACAAGCCCAAACAGTGAATGTTTGCCTGTATTTAGCAATTATAATAATCACAAGCATTGGAAGATTTTAATCCTTGTTCCTACCTCGTCCCCCATCTGAGGGACAAACGGGGACCTTCGGAGAGCTGTGTCTGTGATCCAAACTGGAGGGTGCCAGTCATAGGACAGCTCCAAGTTCAGTGGTTGTGCTGCAGCATCAGCCTTCACAAAATCAGACATAATGGACATGAATTCTAAACAAATCATTCCATTTGGCAAAAAACAGCTTAACTTATAAAGGACTAATCTACAGCATTGCCAAACAGTATCAGCAGAATTCCTCCAAGGCTTTGCTTGAGTTGTAATTGTATTTGTAGTTCTAATACTAAACATTCCTTTCCTATCTGGAGATTTGAGTGAGCAAGTCATTATTATGCAGGCCTTAGCATAAAGTTTTATAATTTACTCTCAGTACCCAATTAAGAATTATTCAAACTGCAAGAAACTGTTTGATTCTACTTAGGAGGAAGTGAAAGGATAGAGAGAAAAACAGACCAAATGTATCAAAGTTACCCTAGGCTTAAAAAAAAAGAATTTATTCTTTTATGAGAGAAAACAACTAACAGTAGTTATTGTACCTTAAGGTAATTATTTAAATTGACTTTAAAAAATCAGTTGCTTAAAATAGAGTAATTATTGTAACTTACAAAAAAATTAAATACTCAACCTAAGTATAAATTGCTACCAGCAATGCAGCAACTGTGTCCCCTATGCATCAAAACAGATAAAAAACCAGACAGTTTGAATAAGTTATAGAGTTACAGAATGATTTGGGTTGGAAGAGACCTCAAAGATCATCTTGTTCCATGCCTTGCCACAAGCATGGACACCTTCCACTACTCCAGGCTCCTTCAAGCCCCGTCCAAGCTGCCCTTGGGCATTTCCAGGGAGAGGGCAGCCACAAGTTCTGTGGAAAACACGCATCCCAATGCCTCACCACCCTCAGAGTCAAGAATTCCTCCCTAATCTAATCTAACCTAACCCTGCCCTCCTTCAGTTTTAAGCCTCCCCCCTAATTCTCTCCCTTGGGAAAACTCTGATATTCTGTACTGATATTTATTTCGCTTCCCCTTTAATATCATCAACCTTGAGAACCCTTTTCCATTTGGAAAATCAAAGTGCCTTCACATGGAATGCAGATTCTTCCCTGCAAATCAGCAGATTTCTCACACTGGGAATGGTCTCAAATCAACCCCACGTTCCCTCTGTGTGCTGAAACCAAGATCCTTGCCTGATGGCAGTAACAATTATTTTAGCAGCTTCTAATGAAGACACCTAACCCCTCAGAGAGAAACAAATTGAACATTGTGCAGAAAAAAATGAAAACTGTACCTCCTCCTGCTTTTTTGGTTTGGGTTTTTTCCTCCTCTTCCTCCTTCTCCTCTTGGGAGGAGAGGATTTCTCAGCTGACACCTCGTCCTCGGAGGTGCTGCAGTAGCGCAGCGCTTTCCTGCGCGAGGTGCGCACCGGCGGCTGCAGGTTGATCCCGGCATCCGCGATCCAGTCGGAATATCTGCTCGAGGAGTCACTGTCCACACAGGGCAGGGAAACACAAACACAACCCAGCTCTCACTGCTTCAGAACACTCAACTCCCTCAGAAAAATACCAGCAGATAGCAAGTGTTGCTCAAAGCAACTTTGCCCTCTTGTAAGCATTACTTCACTCAAAGCGGAACATGAATTTTTGGGAAAATCCAGTCATTCAAAGCATATTTCTTCAAACAACTTAAGTCTGGTGAATTCTAAAATCAGTAATTTGTGCAATGGAATTCTGGACTAATTAGGAGTCCTCCCTAAGGAACACATGAACCAAATGCTGCTTAAGTTCCTTACATTTATCCAAATCTCAGCTACACATCCACTCTGAGTGCCATCATTCTCTCTGAGTATGTTTTATTTCTAGTACTACAGAATTCTAAAAGAATATCTAAAATAGCCACAATGAAGTGATTAAAAACTTATTTAAAACAGTTCTACATAAAACCAGAAACTTTTAAAAATTCAGATTTTTCCAAATTTTTTAAGAGCAATGAAAAAAAACAAAAAAATTCCCCAAACGAAATTAGGGAAAAATTTCCAAAATGAAATCTTTTATCTCTCCAAAACCAGACCAAAACACACTATAGAAATATTCCAGACTTATCTATATCTTTGCCATCTGACAAAAAAAGCAGAGGGAGTTGGGAGTTACATTAAAAAACAGAAATGCTTTGGTGAAATGGAACAGTAAATAACAATACAATGGGTCAGTGAAGTATATTAATTCTACCTTATATGATCACATCTGAAGCACAACAGAGCTGTCATACAACTCTTAATTTTTCAAAATTCAATAAAACTCATTATGGGATGTGTTTTTTCACTTTACCTAGAACTATTACTGTTGCTTTTCTTGTCACTTCTCCACTCTTCCTCTTCATCAGATGAACCAGAGCCCTCACTTTCCTCAGCTTCCTAAATTTAAAAATACAAACTCAAGCCAAACCCATGTTTTAAGGGTCTGAAGCTTAAAAACATGTTATCTATATCATCAAATTTAAAAGAAGCTAGGTAAAAAGTTGTTAAAATGGAAATAAAAGTAATCAGGTCATGTAAAGTACATAGTAAAATCTGTAAGGGAAGAATTTACATTACAAAAGGAATAGATTAAGAAGAACAATCATATCTTCTCTACACACACAACAAGGGGATGTTCTGTCACTGCTATGATTTTTTTTTTTTCATTAGTTATGCAAGTTGAGGGGTTTTCCCCCCCTTTTAGTAACAAATGACTGACCAAGTACTAATTAAAGTACTCATGCATGTATTTAAATGCAACACTAAACAGTAGAGATACACCAAAATACATTATGACTTCACTAATTTCCTGATTGTTGCTCATCAATTAGTTGCATTAATATAATGTTTCAAATGTGTTATTCATAACTGAGTCAGTATGATGCATGGCTCATGTATCAAGTTATATTTTGTCAAGCAAAAAAATTTAAAATAGGAGAAAATCCCTGAGATTTCAATTGTAGCTTCAAGTGCTTGAATTAGTCCAACTGTCATTTTCAGAGTAACAAAGCTAAGAGTCCTCTCACTAAAACCTGCTCAGAGACTGTGTAGATGATACACTACAACATCAAAGTTCAATACTCACTGAACTTTATATTCAATTTAAGTGATTTATTGCTTTTATACACTGAAATTCTTTATTAAGAGGCAAGGAAAGGAGAGTCCATTTCCAAGGAATACCATTCCTCATTTTACTGGCAAGATTTCCTAATCTCCTGAACATGCTCCCCTTTGTTCACTGTTTTTCCTTAACAAAGTGACTGCTCCATCAAGTCTGAGCTTCTCTGCTCCTTCCACTTCTCCTTTTTCTAGTTTAAAACTATTCCCTTGTGGGCAAGGCAAGACAAGAGCAGTCCTATCACCCATTTACAGTCTGATAACACATCAGACACAAACAAAAAGCTCCTGCTACCCACAAAGTCCTGTGTCACCCCAGGCCAGAGGAGCAGACCCTGTGGAAGAATCACATTAGCAAGAACCTTCAAAATTTCCACAGAAAAACACTAAAACACATCTATACTCCAAATGTCACCTGAAGCCAACCAGTTGTCCATCAGATTTTTGACATGGGCTGTGGATTTAGTTTAGAAGGTTCTCAGCATTTATAAACTGTCAGGAAATATTGTCCTTATTAAAGCAACACATTGTGCTAACAATGATGATGCTTACAGAAATACCTTCTCTGGAAAAAGAAGTGGTGGGGGTTTTTTATTTGCTTGTTTAACAGGGAAAAGGCACATCTACATGAAATTTCATTTATTGAGCAACTCCAGCTCAGTCCAAACTGAGAAGAGAACTCACCTGCTCTATCAAGCCAAAGCAGTTGTCCCTCTCCTCCTCAGAAGACTCCAGCTGCTCAATGTTATTCCGTGTTCTGTAGCTGGAATATTTCCGTCTGTGCAGTCGACGCTTTGATTGGATTAATGAAGACTCAGAGTCACTCTGATTTATAAAGGGAAAGAACAGGAGTTAAATAAAAATATCTGGCAAATTTTTATGAGGGGGAAAGGGTGGCTAAAAGCACTGTAAAAATTGAAACAGCATGGTTAAGTTAAAACACCCTTTCACAAGAAATAACTTTCATGTAAGCCCAAAGTTTAAAATTTGCTGTTCCAAATTAAAGATTTATTAGTTATTCTAAGAAATTGCTCTTTATAAACTACTGTACAGCTTCATTCACATCACTTGATAAATGTATTTACAGAATCAAGACATTAACTGCCTACAATGTTCAATCATAGAATCAGAGAATGGTTTAGGTTGGAAAGGACCTTAAAGATCATCTTGTTTCAATCCCCAAGTCCCTTCAGTAAAGGGAATTGTGCAGTAGAATTCTTGTGTCAAATTGTTTTGTACTCCAAGACCCAGCAAATCAGGCAACGAGGTTATAAAAACAGCATAATAACCAATGTTTCCTTCTTGCCAATCCCTCACAAAACAGGTAATGAAAAATGCACTTGAGAGGAGTCTGAAGAAGTTGCCACACACAGAGAACATTGTTATCTGAAGTAAAATGACAAGGAACAGCAATACAACCTGTGCTCCCTCAAGTACAGGACCTTGAATGCTCTCAGTGCTTCAGCAGGACTTGCAATAACTCTGTAACTGCAGTCAAACCAGAATGGCCTGAAAGCCATCCTGCCTTTAAAAATTACTCCCAAATACCTCACATAGAAGCTGGCAAGACTGAAAGCAAAAAGAATTCCAGGTATCCATAAAAATAAATCAAGCCTCATCCAGCAATAATTGGGAGCTGAATCATCAGGGTCCTTGGAAGACCATACCAGAAACCTCTGCTTTCATTTTCTACACCACCACTTGTCCTTGGGCACAGACTGTTCACTCTTCCAGGAGCTGCCACGTACCTTTTCCAGTGACTCAAATGACTTTTTATTCTCTGCTGCATAAAGATCTCTCTCTTCTTCCCCTTTTGCAATCCGATATTCTTCCTGTTTCCTACAAGAAAGCCATGAAAATCTAATTCTACACCTGTTTCCACAATGCTGGTCTCTTTCAGGGATCTCCCTCTCACCCAATTCCATTCCATTCTTAATTTCAGATGTTACTGTTGCTCAATTAACTCTAAACCATCCTGTTGTTTCCAGGTAAGAGTAAAAAAAATGGATGTGAACAAAGTCTTTCTTCTAAACATCAAAATATAATCTACATTTTCAACCTCATTTTTAATTCACATTTTTCTGTTTGCAATCACTCTACCTCCCAACACTGGGAATGCTTCTTAAAACCCTCAGAGATGTGGCAGCACCTACGGTTGGGGCTTTTTAAAGAGAAGTTTAGCTACTAATTCTCCTTTCCACAGATGAATACTGATAGTACTTTTGAAAGCAACTGGTTTAACACTTCAAGGGGTTGTCACTCATCACCTCCAGAAGTCTCACAGAGAGCACAATCTCACCCAACACTTCCATGGAAATGAATTCAACCTGTATTTTTCATTTTGGAGAAAGCAAGAATATAGGTCACCTAGCTGGCCTGGAGATGATTTAAAATATTAAAATAGGGGAGAATCATTCAACTGGGCAACTTCCCTTTCTTCTCATTGAATGGACCTTAAAATTAAGGGTTTTTAGCAAATCTGCCCACAACATTGAACTATTTCAACAGCATCCATTCTACCTTTGGTGTAACAGCAACTTATTAAGACAAACCAAGGTGCAGTGCTGTCCCTAATGCTGCCTTAACTTGTAGCTTTATATTTTTCAGATTCTGTACTGCATTAGTGTACAACTCTGAACTCTATATAGAATGCTAGTTAGTTCTCTTCACATTTTGGTCAGACTAAACAATCCTTCTGGGCCTGGAAACCATGCTCACACCAGCTGCCTCAGGCCCTCAGAAGTATAAACAAAAGTGAATTAGGGGGAGAAGCAAACCAGAGGGATATGGCTTCATTACCTGAAGCTGTAATTGGATAATTAACCTCTGATATGCAAACAGACCAAACTTATATCTGCCAAAAAAACTCGTGATCATGGCCTATTGTGGACATAGCCTCTGCCACGCTCTTCACTGCCCAAAAGCAGTTGGGGGTTGAACAAAAGTATTAACAAAAGTGAATTGGGGGGAGAAGCAAAGCAGGAGGATATGACTTCATTACCTGAAGCTGTAATTGCACAATTAACCTCTGATATGCTAACAGACCAAGCTTATATCTGCCAAAAAAACTCATGACCACTGTCCATCATGGACACAACCTCTGCCAGGCTCTTGCACTCTGCCTATCCTCAGCTCTAGGCAACCTCTCCAGGCATCACCTGCAGGCTGCTGACAGACCTGAGCAAGCTGGGGGGGATCTCTGGCACCACCACCCTGCGCCTCCAGGCCTGCAGGTCCCTCTCAGTGGCCATCTGGCTGCGCGGGGCGTTCTGGTGCATCTGCCGCACGCCCTCCACCTGCCCGCTGCGCCGCAGCCCGATGTTGGGTGGGGACTGGATGTCCAAACTCGGCCTTCTGAAAGCTGAAACACAAAAGTTAAAATGTTTTTGCCACGCTGCAGGGAACTAAGAGATTCTTGCTACAAGTTAAAAAAAAAAAAAA
>WBNO01004221.1:9066-28997 GCA_013400575.1 Peucedramus taeniatus
AAATCTACATTGTGATAGCAAAATTTTAAGACATAACACGTAATTTTTTAATGAATCAAAGGCACTTGACTGTATATCTTTAATTCAGTTCAGACGTTCTGAGGCAATTTCTTGTAGCTAAAAGATATCATCAGGTAAAAATCTTAGAATATCTTTGGTAATTTGAATTTAATGGCTGTCCAGCTGAACCTAAAACAAACTCAACCCTCCCCATAAATATTCAGTCTTGCAATATGCAAATCACTTTGTATGTCACATGAGAAATACATCAGAGCATCATAGCTCTCACAAAAGGAAACTAACATATGAGAGATCCCCAATCCTAGTTGTAATTAAGTATCCATCCTATGAAAATTTATGAATTAACCAGACTTTCTCTATAGTTATAAAATGTCTTGGCATACAGTAGCTGCAGGTATCTTTCTCCTATGGTACAAGGTGCTTGAGAGCCCTCTCAACTCTCCAGCAGACGTCTGAGATACTGGGATTGAGTAGGTGAAATGTAGGAGCCACCTCAGTGTTTGGCCCCTCTCACCTGCCTTCTTCATCAGCCTTCCTAAAACCAGTGTTGTTACCAAAGTCTCAAAAAATTCTCTGTGAATTTCTCAGGACAAGTAGTGTTCATCATAAGTTTGTCAATCAAACAAGTAAATTACTTATTTCAGCCAAATGGAACACTTCCAAAATCAGAAAAGCTCAAGTCTATTTTGACTTGGATTTTTGGGTTTTTTAAAAGTACCCTAGGAATTAAACCGCTTTATCTTCTAATTTATTAATAGAAGTCTATTTCATCCTGAATGATTGAAATACAAGACAACATATTTATTCAACTCAGCAATTCACTTTTAGCTTCATCACTATGAAATCTGGGCCAACTGATTTTAAGAAAGACAAATTCTAACCTATGTGATTAAGATAGGCAATATGTAAGGGTCTTGGGAAAACAAAACAAGTACACACAGCAAAGCAACATGAATATAGAGGCAGTAAGAATATAACAAGAAAATTGCAAGATTAATTATAATTCACAATATTGTCTTCTTGAAACACCAGATAGCAAAGAAGCTGTCCAAACTATGTTTTATTTGTGTGAGAATGAAATTAACAGCATAGAAATGTAGGCATGATAGATGATCATCCCCTCAGCTGATAGAAAGTCATGAGATATGAATGAAATCTGACTTAATAACTTCAAAATTTTACATTGCAGATGAAGCCTAGCACAAGAGATTCAGCAATCTCTTACTATACAACAAAACTCTTATTCATTTACTTTACTTCACCCTGAGTTTCCATTTTAACAAAGTCAATTACTTTCAATTATTTGTTTCTAGTTATTCTGAAATGACTGCCATAGCCTATAACTACCACAAAGTAAAGAAAAAAGATACTTATTAACAAGCTGCATTGGTATCAGGAATGTCTGATTGTGCTGTATTGGAAAAAAAAATAAAAAACAGCTAGATCCAGCATAGATCAACATTGAACAGAGAATTTATTTGGAAAATATTAACAGTAATAACAAGATTTTGACTGTATTTTGTGCCTGCAGTGATTTTTTTTTCACCCAATGATATATGCTACATACGTATGTTCACTGAATGACCTCAACATTATAAAATGCAGTCTTGTACCTTCTCATCGCCATTCACAGCAGTTTTGGTTTTATATCAACTAGTTTCGTGTCAAATAGCTTAAAATTGTTGTTTTCTCATCTGCTTGCAAAAGATTATAGGTTTTTATTCTAACATGTAAAGGGAAGAAAGTGCCTCAAAACAATCTGCAAAATACTGTAATCATCTTGGCTTATCATTATTCTTATTAATGTAGATGCTCTTGTTATTTATTATTCTTCCTTTTCTGAGCTGACATTTCAAAAAAACATTGCTGTTTATTGCTCACATAAAACTGATCTTCTAATTTCCTTTTAATGTTTTTTTTTTTTTTCCAATAAATACTAAGCTGCGTTGAGACATCTGATTCTTTTCGGCTATTTTGCCCATCTCCTTCTACTCAGGATGAAACACAGTAGGATTTACAAAGTAAACTGAATTCCAGAAGAGGCTTACATTTTTTTTCTTGGTTATGTTTTTTTACATATTTTTGAATAGGTAATTATTACCAAATTTTCTTACTTA
Organism: Peucedramus taeniatus; assembly: GCA_013400575.1. NCBI lineage: Eukaryota > Metazoa > Chordata > Aves > Passeriformes > Fringillidae > Peucedramus > Peucedramus taeniatus. Next base: position 11,205 of record WBNO01004221.1, read on the forward strand.
GGATTTTCTTTCAGCTTGCAAGGGAAAAAAATTATTTAGGATTACTCTGAGACTACACCTGACAAAAGTCTGGGTCTTCAATGCATATTTAAATTTGTTATTTAAATGTGCATTGGAGCCATATTTCTGCCATTTACTTCTTTAAAGCAAATATTACAAAGATAAATCCTTGATAGTCACTGTTGAATAGCATATCAAGTTTTAAAAAAATTTACAAAACCAGCTGAACCATCCTTCTCTACAGTCCTTAGACACAGTTTTACCTACTTTTTTAAGACTGTCCTTATACTACCTGTGTTTCAGCATATGAGAAAATTATATCAAACAGATTTTGGGTATTAAAAATTCAGAGGAGATGACTGATCTTTGTAATCTAGGGTATTTGCATCCATTTATTATATACCTTTCATTTGTTTGTGAAGAAAGTAAGTTTATTAAGGGAAGAAAGGCCCCAGAAAGCCAGTTAATATTCAAGTTAATATTCAATATTCAGGGAGTTGATGAGATGTGTCCACAGATCCGGAAGGCACTGGTGGATGAAGTGGCTAAGTAACTATCCATCATATTTGAGAAGTCATGACAATACAGTGAAGTTCCTACTGAAAGGAAGAGGAGAAACGTAACCCCTGTCTTCAAAATCCGCCCTCCCTTCGAGGAGGACTTGGGAAACCACATACTGGTCAGTCTCACCTTGGTGCCTGGCAAGATCATGGGGCAGATCACCCTGGAAACCACAAAAAATGACAATGTGGTTGATGAAAGCCAACATGGCTTCACCAAGGCAAAATCATGCCTGTCAATTTTGAATGTCTTCTACAATGGGGTTATAGTGTTGGTGGATGAGGAGGGAGTGACCAATGTCATCTACCTGGACTTGTGCAGAGAATTTGACACTATCCTGCACATCATGTTTGTATCTAAACTGGAGAGACATGGTTTTGACGGATGCACTACTCAGTGGATAAGGAATTGGCTAGATGGTCACACTCAATATTTGCAGCAAACAGCTCGATGTCCAAGTGGGGACCAGTGATGAATGATTCTCCAGGGGTCAGTATTGATATTGGTGCTGTTTAACATCTTTGTCAGTGACATGGACAGTACAGTTGAGTGCACCCTCAGTACATTTGCTGACAGCACTGAGCTGTGTGGGAAAGGATGCCATGCAAAGGAGGAAAAAGCTTGAGAGATGGGCCAGCACAAACCTCATGAGGCTCAGCGAAACCAAGTTTAAGGTCTTGCACCTGGTTTGAAACATTCCTAAGCACAAATACAGGCTGTAGAAAGAACGAATCAAGGAGGAAAGGAATTTGTCTTGGTTGATGAGAAGCCCAACATCAGCCAACACCATGTGTTTGCATACCAGAAAGCTATAACAGCAACCTGGCTACATCAAAAGCAGCGTGGGAAGCAGGAAGAGGGAGGTGATTTTGCCCCTCTACTCTGCTCTGGTGAAACTCCACCCGGAGTACTGCATCCAGCTCTGGGACCTGCAACATAAGAATGATGTGGAACTCCACTTTTTGGAGTGGGTCCAGAGAAGAGCCATGAGGATGATCACAGGGCTGGAGTACTTTTTCTATGAAGACAGGCTGAGAGAGGTGGGGTTGTTCAGCCTGGGGAAGAAAAAACTCTGGAGAGACTTTACTGCAGCCTTACAGTACCTAAATGGGCCTAAAAGAGTGATGGAAAGACATGTTTTACAAGGTTGTGCAGGGATAGGACAAGAGGTAATAGCTTCAAACTTTAAGAGGGATGGTTTAGATCAGATATTAGGAAGAAATTCTTTACTGTGAGGGTAATGAGATGCTGGAAGTGGTTATCCAGGGAAATTGTGAATGCCCCATTCTTAGAAATGTTCAGGGCCAGGTTAGGCAAGACTTCGCGCCACCTTGTCTAATAGAAGATGTCCCTGGCCATGGCTGGGTAGTTGGAACTAAATAGTAATCTTTAAAGTCCCTTCCAACCCAAACCATTCTATTATGATTCTATGATTTCACTATTCAGAACACACAAGGACACATGCTCCATTGTGCTAATTTTTTGTTCCTTAAGTGAATCCTACTAGGGATTTTTAAAAATGCATATTAAAAGTTAATAAAGAATGGAAAACATGTGGTAGACAATTATAATAAAATACACTCTAAAATTATATTCTTTCTATGGCACTTTTTGGGCTTTTCTGATCATTAGAAGAAAATGTCCAAATAATTCTACAGAATTTTTAGTAGAAAATCAGAGCTTTTCTGCACTGCTGAGAAGTACTTAAGAACAACTGCCTTTGAAGGAAAAAAACCATGATAGTGCAGTCAGAATATCTTTAAATGAATAGTGTGTGTATATTTTTTGTTAATGAATCTTTACTTGCCATAAAAACATTCAGGCTTTCTGCATGCAGGTTAGACTACCTACAGCACAGTCTTCCTCTGAGCTTATAGGTGATTATGCTTGTACTGTAAGCGTTAAATAAAAATTTCAAATGTTACGCTTGCTTTCTGGCTTTTCATTGAATATATTTCAATGGCAAAACAGTGGTGCTTAACTTGAACAATACCAGTAAACCAAAAGCATCCAAGACTGGCCAAGAATAGTGCAGTGAAATTTGTGGGTTTTTTTTTATAAAAGCATTTTCCTGTGGAAAATTGAAAGTCCAGTTATTTTATTTGTTCACTACAATTAAAACTTAAATACTTCAGGTCCTTCCTGAAAGTGAATACAAGGGAAAAACGTTATTTTCATATGCACCAAATAGCCAATCTACACTAAGTGGCTGATGGCAATTATTTCTGAAATTAGAAAAAGATGTTACTAAACTAGTGAACCTCATTATCCTTATTTGCATGAAGTGTAAAAAAACTGTAATCTTAGAGAAACACTGAAAACAATGTATTTACTTGCAGTTGCATTAGAATAATTTCAGTGTTGTGCAGTAGCCCATTATACTTTTATGTAGGTCCGTAAAATATGGGAATGCCACTGGTGCTATTTCGCATGTGTTAAATTTCCACAAGCAACCAAACTGTGTATCATATTGTCTAAATAAGCAGATGCTTCTGAGTTGTTATTTTATGAATGAGATGCTTTAATCTCCATTAGAGATAAGATGTTGATTCATCTGCATTTATTGTGTAAATACATGGTGGAACATTATGTGCACAAAGGAAAAGCTTCACTTTACTAATCAAAGAGATCTAAAAAGGCTCTGCTGCTATCTGCAGTCTTACTAACAGTTCAGTGTATGCCCTGTGCTGAAGTCATCATGCTTGTGCTTCAAACGCTCATTATTCATCCTTCTCTTAGCAGAGCAGAAAGGACTCTGGAAAGAAATACTTTTTAAAAAATGTGTTTTATTTTAACAATGTAAATTTATAAGAAACTTATTAGGTATTTTTGTAAAGACAGTCTCCTATACAAGAAATGAATATGAAAATGTGCTTTTCTTTTTTATTTTTTCTTAAATAATAACACACACACTGTCCCAGTTTACCCTCTTATTTTGCACATCAGGAAAGGAACCCCCACCTTTGGATCTGAGGAGGTTTTCAGCATATTCAACTCCTTAAAGATATGGAGGTTTGAAGGTGTGCAGGTTTAACATGGGGGGGATCTTCCTCTAGATGCAAATGCTGGTTGGATTTTCGTGACTTTGTGTGAAGATGGTGTTTGCCAGCCCAGTCTCACAGCCAGATTGTCAAACTGTGCCAGCAACGGAACCACGCTGGCTTGAAGAGCAGAACCACACAAACACAGCCATGTTGCGCCTCAGATAGAGGAGTCTCCTCTCAAAGTTGCAGTATCACCCTTGCCTCATTCTAATTCTATTCCGAAGAATCTCTAGCATCACTTAATGGAATTACCTAATTTCAGTCTGAGGACTCTCTTTCTACCTGGTTGGGTCCCTTTGCCTTGATTTTTATCATACTTTTCTAGAGGCTATTTGAGGTGCCAGACTAGCAAATTCAGCATAGCTTTCTCTCCAGCTGGGCTGGAGACCTCATCCAGTAATCCATGGCTCTTTGAACAGCTCTCTGTGAAAGGAAGTATTAGCTCCTGCTGCAATTTGGATAGAGTCAGACTCAGCAGGTGTGAACAGACCCACTTGTAAGAACAAACCCCTTCTTGAGCCTGAGATACAAAATTCAGGCTTGCCTGGAAACAAAGACACAGGCACCTCAGGAAATGCCATGCAGAAGACTCAAACACTTTTCAAAATTAGGTTCGTGACAGCCATGTAACACTTGAATGGGGACTGTGCACAAACAGGCCAACAGTGACACAGCGGGTGCCTAATGGGACCATAATCCTTGGTGAAGGATTCCACTAAGGAGAATGCTTGTAAAATTTGCCATAAATTTTATTTTTAGTATATTAAAAAAAAATCTTAATTTGATTGTACTTAGCCTATTTGTGCTGAACAATATATTTTACACAACAAATGAAATTTTCTCTTTTAGCTTGAAAAAAATCTCCACACTATAAATCAAGCAAAAAAGTAAAAAAAATTTCTCTAAAATGACCTTTCATGCAACTCAGCTGAGTTGGTCTCTCAACAGGTAAAGCACTGGGGCAAGAGAAGTTGGTAAGCATTATACATAATTCTGTTTGACAGATGTTAGTGTTCCTCTATGTGTGTACAAGTGTGTGCATATATTACATCATTCAGAAAAGGCAGGAAAACAATTGCTTTTTCAATAAGTCAGAATTAGTCTTGTTTCCTCTGTTTCAATTTGACTGTTTTTTAAATAAATAGTTAATACAGAAGGACAACTTCTTCCAGACTATTTGCTTTAGAAAATTTGCTTTAGAAAATATTCTTGTTAGTGCTATGGCACTTTACAATGAAATTAGTTCATAACTGTCCATACTTTTTCTAACATCATGCCTTACAGGCTTTTAGGTGATGGTTAAACAATTGTTTTCCATTCATCCACATACAAACCGTCCTGTACAATGAAAAAGGTGACTGGTTGGTTGTTAAAAATAAAAGCAGCAAAACACACCTCAAAATTTTATCAGCTTTACACTATGCAGCATGACTTATATAGCTTTAATATTTCTGTGCTAGTTTGAAGGCCCTTGTCCTGAAGTACTTAAAGCTTTGAGAATATAATGGGGGTTTTGTCCTCCCCTGAATAAAGCAAACAAGCAATTGCTCAAAACACTCCAGTAAGTGTTTATCCACCCCTTCTGCTTTTTGGCTCTCTCAGTGTCAGGAACAGAGACACACTCCCATCCTGCATCTGTCTGATCCAGAGAATTGCCAGTTCTTGCCCTCATCCCCCTGTTGCCATGTAGCACAATGCATCACAGAAATTCACCGAGGTCATTCTCATAATGCTTTGTACTTGATGGGATGAGATATTTGTCTGTTGTTTTAAAGTTTCTGTTTGCAGGCAGATCAAAGCAGTGGGGAACAGCAAATTCAGAATGCCTTTTCCAGGACTCTGCTGGCTCTTTTCTATTTACACAGTTTCTATCACACTTATCACAATGGCAGATAAGCACTTTTCAGTGTTAAAGATGACAATTACACTGATGGTGTTTCTAAACCTATTGAAGCCTGCCACCAGTTGGCACAGCTTCCTCTCAGCTGCTATATACAGTCTATGAGATTGCCAATAATTTCAGAGGCTGACAAACCAGCAGTGTTTCAGCCCAGGGATTACCCAAATGAATACCCCTTTGGCTAGTGTCTCAGCCTGTCAGTTATAAGATTTCATCTCAGAATGCCTCTACATGCCAAATTTAATTGCTGTCAAAAAGCTGGTGCATGTAGCTACAGATGCATAGTGCTGTTGAAGTCTACAGGACAGTAGGATAGAATAGCTGAAATATGGAAAAATTATGACAGTATACAGTTGCATTGAGCTTCTATGACATTATTTGAGTACAAACAAAATAGATATGGTAGGACTTCATTCTTTTTTTCCATTACACTTTTCTTTCTAAACAGATTTTGAAAAAAAAGGAGCTTTTGTGTAGCTTGTTTGTCGCTCCACATATGTTAAATAAATTTGTCTTCGTGGAATGTGATCCTTTTCATGAAGCAAGCAAAGAGAACTTTTTTCTTCTCTGTTTACCTCATGCATCTGTCATCCCTATACCTCAGTAATAGTATTTCACTGCCATTTCAAAATTACATTCTAAAAAACCAGACCTGCTTATCAAAATGCTGACTTCCAAATGCTATCCTTGGGAGATTCTGAAATGTCTACTTTATGGAGTTGAGAAGTTCATCTTGCCATGTAAATTTATGTATGATAGCATTCAAAAATCTCTCTCCAAAAAGTTAATGATCCGGGCAATGACAAGTTAACCTTCTTCACTCAGCAGGATATGGAAGCACAAGGAAAGCAGGGGTTTTAGTGCCAATGGGCTATTGTCTTCGTTGGTATAAATTTGCATGCTTTATGAAATCCACACTGACCTTTCAGGATCTGATGATCTTCAGCAACCACTTAAAATTAAATATCCCATTACGGCCTATCTAAACTATAAAAGCAACACTGACGCTAAGAACATAAACAAGGTCTCACATGTTTTTGAGTGTATAAATTAAGCACACTGGATGATCCAACTTCATGGGGCATTTTTAAGATATCTCAAAATACAAATGAATATCCTTGAACCTTGATTTATTAGGAACCCCTCCCAACCATTAGGATCATTCAAATCTTATTGAAAGTGACCACAAAATTACATCAGTTAGCTCTCCCATCCTTTGTGGGAGTATCCTGAAGGCCCATGGACATACAGCGCCAGGTTTACTTAGGTATCTACTGAATAACCTGAGGTACCTTGGTTTTTAACTTTATTTAGGGTTTACTTCAGTTTACAAATATTTGTCCATGGCAGATTGCTCTTTGAGTAAAGAAACCAGCCTTTTTTTCTTTAGTTTCAAGGCAATTGATCTTCCCCAGAAATTGCATCAGAAACAAAGGTTGTTTACTTGGGGCTATGGATTGGGTAGGCTGCAAGACATGTGAAAGACATCTGCTGCTATGGTGAAGAAAATTACCACTGCATTTTAGGGTTTCAGAATACATCTAAAACTTAAGCGAAGACAAGGAAGCAGAAAGCATGTTTTGGCTCTATTTTAATGTACCTGAGGCAGCTGCGGTATAGTCTTTGTAATAAGATATATTATACATTAAATTATATTTATTATATTTGTCACGGAAAGCAGCCCAAATAAAATCAAAAGTTTTGTTACCAGCTTACATTAAACTAGAGTTGCATCTTTTTGTATTTTTTCATTCATATTTCCATATTTTTGATGCAAAAAAGACAAAAAAAATGAGTGCACGTAATCCAGAAAAAAATCCTTTTTTTCAGTATTTGTCTGGACAGATTTATGACCTGTGCTAACCCTGAAATGGGGAAGTTCAAACTTCTTAGCACTTAACATATGCCTACATTGTTGGTAATGCTATGGTTTTCAAATATGTCCTAGATATGTCACCCTCAAACATAACTCCATGAACTCCCATTTGTTAATCTGAATTAATGAGCAGATGATGTCCAGCTAAGGCCAGAAAAAAAAAATACGCTTATATTGTTAGGGATGATTCATGTACACATACATAGAGTATTTTCTCATTATTAAATCCTCTATCACAAAAATTGTCTATGTTTTTCCTTTGTATATAAGCATCCTTAATGATTTTTAGGGGTATAAGGAAAACATTTTGACTAAACAAAGAAACCACAGCTATATTATCTTCCTGTGTTTTTTTCTTTATTTATTTTTAGTATAATTGTTGGCATCAGAAACAACAAGTATTGTGGCATTTTTATGGGTTTTTTTTACAGAAGAAGAATAATTCTGAATATTTGTCATTGAATATTTTCAAATCATTTAATGTACTACTAATCAATCTATTTTAAGACTTTTTAAGAAAGCACATGAGATTTACTGGGGATAAATTAAAAGCATATAGGACATTTTCTCATCCTCATCCATGATATTCCATGTCTGAAGTTCAATGCTTCCTTATTTTTTTGTAAATGGAGCATTTTTACTTATTCCTATGTTTTAATTATGGACAGTTGTAGCAAATGAATATTTCTTGGGATTTTAAAGATTTTTTTTTCTCAAACAAAGAAGTACGGAAACAGTGCCTAGAGGCATATTTGTTTAAATTATAGTGCAATTAATATTCTTCTACTTTGTAAAATAAAAATTTATTGAAATATTTAACAAAATAGCCATTGTAAAACAATAAAAAAGCACAGATAATTATCTTTATCTAGATAAATATATAGCACAATTTGTGAAACATTTTCTGTCAGTACAGTGTTTTTCTTCAATCTACAATGTCTATATGTATGATTATTAAAATTACATTGCTATTTCCCATGCCTTTTGCTACAGATTCTGTAATTATGATATGAACACTCCCTCAGAACTACACATTTAAGTTACACATGGTGGGATGGTTCAGTAGTCTGCTCTAGTTCAGATTAACAGAACAAAGTGCAACCCTTCAGAAAGAGGGATTCTGGAGCATTACACATCCCCTTCCCTAGTTCTGGATTGTTTCAGCAGCTGGAACTGTTAGTGGAGCATAGCGTGCAGTAAGATTAAGAGTCTTTGCAATGTCTTTAATTTGCTGTCATGACTGACCCATCCTGACTCCTTGTAGCCCTTTCTAGACCCCATCTCACACACTAAGGATTTGTTCTTGAGCTTTTGATCACCTCTGTCCTGATAAAAAAAAACTGAAAAAATTACCAGAATGCAAAATGGAAAGTTAGAGATTTTTTCTTGCTATGTCTTTTATTAATGTGTGTCTCAGGCTGGAAAAGATTGTGTCTCAAAGAGATGATAATAAGGAGAAGGTGGAATATTTGCTAATAACCTGGGTAAAAGTCTTATTCCCTACCACTTCCTTGGAAACAATTTCCTACATTTAATTTATAAATCCATACCAATATTTTAACTCTTTTGAGGCTAGGAACCCTGCTTGTGAAAACACACTTGTAGTGCTAGCTGCATAATATTTTTCTGACAATCTTTATGTTGGCATATTTTATGTTATTATTAGAACTTGAAACTTATAACTGCTGTTTTATGTCATCAAGAAATGATGGACAGAAGTGTTTTGACACTTTTCAGAGAGCTATGAGAAAAAGCTCATGGCTTTGAAAAGTGAAAAGTGGAATTGTGTTTTATCTAGGGCTGGATTCATCTGGTCAAGAAAAAAAAAACAAAAAACATAAGTAACAAATAATAAGTAAACAAATAGTGTTTTAGTAACCAAAATGTATTACAAATATATATATATGTCTTAACTTTTCATGTTTCTTTCAAAAGCATTTTCAACCGTGGTTTTAAAAAAATTGATTCAATAGACAAGGAAAAAAATATCAGTAAAGGGAAAAAAGAATTTCATACTCAAGAGCAGTCAGAACAGGTATAAAAGGACTTAGCTGCACTCACTCTTCCATACTCTTCTCCTTTCTGCTGGCTTGTTCAGTAAAGCAACTGTGTCAGATCAGCCCCCTGAGTGCTCTCTTACATGGTCAGTAGGGCTGGGGTGGTGCCATTCTCTTGGGGCACTGGTGGCTCTTCCAGCCTTGCCTGTGCTGCAGGAAAGCTCTCATCATTCAGAACTCTCCGGATTTCACTGCCTGTATTTCCTCTTCACCACAGTCTGGGGACAAGACATTTGCAGATGGGGACTCTCCTTGCCTGTTCACACAGATCCTCAGTGCCATGACTCTGAGATAGAGCCAAGGGTCCAAGGGTTAATCTTCGCCATAAAGAGCAGCTCATTGGCTGAGGTTGATTGCTGCTGATTTCCTGAGTTTACTCGTGAGCTAGTGCATTTCCAGGGAATCCATTTGTGTCATTTCCACAGCTTATTATTCATTTTCTGTGGTAGGTGCCGGACAGCTTTTTTTCTGTAAAAAAACCCCAGCAACAAAAAAACAAAACAAACAAACAAACAAACAAACAAACAAAAAAAACCAAACAAAACCCCAAGCCAATAGAAACACTAAAAAAGCAGATATAAATCTTTATAATTAATTAAACATGTTTTCAAAATCAGACTTTTTTGCACCTGTTGTCTTCAGGGCCTTTGTAGAAGTATATGTTACACTGACACTGACTGAGACCTACCTTTAAGACATTCACAAACTTCTAGACAAATATATGGGTTACAGGACTACTGAAAACAGATAAAACAACAGATAGGACAAAAAAAAGAATATCTTATTTCTTCATTTGGCATTTGAAGAAAATTACCTTGTCTAAAAAAGTTCAACTGTTTTTGATATCTATGAGGGAACATCTTGGGAAATACTTTTCAAGAAGAAAATTAAATCTTTTTGTTATGATATCTGTAAGTCCTATTGTTGAAGGTCTCATTGTAGATGAAGAAAGGAAAATAAATAACAAATCAGAAATAAAATTATTTAATTCAATAATTTAGTAATAAAAAATAATAAATAATAATTATTTAATTCAATATGTTTTTTCACTTGACATTCAGTGCTATTGGAAGAATAGGTGTTGAAGTTATATACCTCCTCTAGTTTATGAATCAAGCCTTTTAATTTTTTTTCCAAGTGTTTTATGGTTAAGTAATTCAATTTATCCTGAGAGTTTATAATGGATTTAAAATATATTATTATATTGAGGTTTTATATTATTATAGTGAGGTGTTCAACTTTCAGAGCTTTATTTTGGTGGTATAAATACAGATTTTAAGTGATCAAACTTAACTCTCTTCTCCAAAATGTACTTTTATCAGAATAAATTATAACTTAATAATTTAAACTGGATAATCTTTCATTAATTTTAAGAAGTACATAATAACTTCTAAGGAGCTTTTATAAGACTCTATTTTGGTTGCTAGACATCAATATGGCTCTACTGGAACAATGTTGATTTCTGTTACATTTAACCTATAGATTTAACTTTCTAGTTTCACTCTTGCATAATATTGAGTACCTTTAATTTTCACAGAATTCAGAGCTAATTACAGGGGGAAATTATATTGTCAGATACCTCAGTAGGTTACAGAAACAAACTTCTGAGCCTACAGGCTATATAATATACACTACTGAAAATATTATTTTTCACTCTCTTGCATGTATGTCGCACTATAGTTTAGAAGATAAAGACAATAGTCTATAAATCTGTCTTCTCTTCCTGGCTGAACCATTGATTTACTCTTTTTTTTAGCACATAGCAGAGATCTTAACAATATTCTCAAATCCAGATCTTATCATCCAGCAGGCAATAGGACCCCTTTGGTTTCTCCAGAATCCAGGAGGGTTAGCTGTTATTGCCCAAAGTCTCACCTCAATGGGGCATGAGACTGCATGATGGAGTTTGGAAAACTGCTACAGGTCTCACTTAAAGATGTATTTTCTGTGAACTTAAGAAAGTCCTTTTGTTAATTCCTGCATTTATGTTTTCTGTCTATGAGACTGGCTTCATGTCCATGGAGTATGAATTATGTCCTCTGTCTATATGTTTGTACAGTCTCTATGAGAAGAAAAGACTAACCTCAGCTGAGAGCTATTTATGCTTTTATAGAATAGAAATGCTACAGTATAATTATTTTAAGTTAAGCTAATTCCATAGGTACAGCAAAACCATCTTCAGAACACTTTGTTGTTGTTTTACAGGGTTTTACAAAAGATGTCTGTATCTAGTAATTTTGATTTGCTTTTTGCTACTGCTGTTCCTAATTAACAGAAAATTTATTGGAATGTTTCTTAAAAGAAAAAAAAAATTGAAAAATTTAGTTAATGAATACTCACAATGAAAACCTTCTTAACAAAAGCTCTTTCCAAGACTATAGTTAAATCATTTGTCAAAAACACCCAATGAGCTTGAAGTACTGGTCTCAGTTTGTTCATAATGATTGCTAATTACTTTGTGGCACTTAAATGAACCTAAGTATTTTTTACCCCTTTTCTGTCACACAAGTTGACCTCTGTGCCTACCAGTCAACGTGCACATCATTACATAACAAGTTGTCTGACTGGCATTTAACCTGCCTATGAGATAACTTCCCCTGTGTGTCAGATGGTACTCGCTGAAATTGTCTTGGCCGAATAAAGAGCTTCTATTACCAGTTAATGGGCTATATCTGCCATATTCAGGGTGAAATATATGTATAGAAATAAGGAATTCTGCAGTTATCAAGTAAATTTGGCAGCATGCTACAGATACAACATTTTCCAAAATATCTGTCATGCTCAAAGAATGTGAATCACAACTTTAAAATATTTTGTATATAAGTAAATTCAGTTAACAAAAGAAAACAAAAAAATTAAAATTTTGGCATATTTTTTCTTAAGAAATTTATAGAGAAGCGCATTTCTTTTTTATCTACTTGAAATACTCTTCTGATATTTTAATTAATTTTTGTTCTTTAACAGAAATAAAAATTTTCCATCTTTTTTTAACTCCTAGACGCTTGTTAAGAAAGTATACAGTCTATTTTAATTGAAAACACAATCATCTCATCTCATTATAAAATCCAAGGCACTCAAAATACCTTTAATGGAGATTGATAGTCATGTTGAAAATGTCAGCAGAGCATTTGTATTTGTTATTAAAAATAAATAATACCATTTAAAAATAATTTTACATTGCCAGAAAGACCTTTATTTGAAAGGTTGAAAAATATTTATTGTTATAATTATTAAGCTCCTTCATCTGAGACCAACAACTTACTGTGTTAACTGTTGTAAAATACACCACATTTATTTTCATGAAACAAGAGTCTTTCTGCATAGTTTGGGAGAGTCAGAACAAGAATACATGATAGAATGCAACCTAGTAAAAAGATTAGATTAAATTATGTTTAATTTTATAATTCCTTGTTGTTGTTTTTGGTTTTTGGTTTGGGGTTTTTGTTTTTTTTTTTTCTTAATAGAAAATTATTTTGCGCATTTTTTACTATTTAACTTTCACTGTTCTACAAAACATGTCATTCTTACTGGCAGCATTCTTTGCTTTCATGATTTTGTCTTTTCATATTGTAAAATAATAGGGCATATTTTCTGTTCAAAGACATTTCTAAGAAGCTTTAGAAAATATTGTTCTGTTAGTTTAATATGGGTGAGAGATATTTTCAAAAAATTAAATTAACTGTTAGGGCAGTCATTGATAAATGTTTTTAAAAATCCTTGAATTTTGAAAGAAATCTATGTTATCAAACATACAAACGCACACAGACACAAGTTACAATACTGACAGAATAAATAAATCTCATTTTGTACATTCTGGGGGATACCTGAATAACAGCACCAAATGAAAGAAGACTAGAGATGGACTCTAAGATAGGGAAAAAAATCAAACACGTATCCAAACTGAACATAGTTTTACTTCTGGTGTTCTTTTCACATCTCTCTAACTCACCCCATGCTCTTCACATTGAAGCTTGATCTTTTAATTTCATAAATATCTGTAAGAAAGTGGGGATAGTTAGTGTCTCATTTTATTTCCTAAACTATTAAATTATGTCAAATATCAATGGCCACTAATAGATAGAGATGATTGAACGACAACACTGGCAACAAATTTTCATTACTACTTTTGAAAGTATTTGGGATCATCCTTATATTTAAAAGCATGCACAAGTGGATGATTTGATAGAAGGCTTGCAGATCCCCTGCTAACACTCTTTTCCCGTTAAAAGAGAGAAATACCCTTGGAAACTGCCTTTAGATTTTGTAAATTCTTTCAGAAACTCAGAAATTCAATTAGTGTTATGTGACCAACATATTCTAGCCCAAGAGTCAAAGCAAATGGGGTTTCACAATACTAAAATTAAATAATAAATACTTCTGTTGAATATTTTTTGAAGCAGGAAAGGCTTCTTATTTTCTCAGTCCCTAGTTCAGATGTGCTTAAGATTTAAATTTATTGACTTTGACATTAAGCCTTTCAGTTGAAAGGTGCTAAAGGAGATTATTTTAAAGCAGGGTCGTCTCTCACCCTGGGCTCAGCGTCTGCAACTAGAAACCTTTGAGCATAGGTAAAGAACTCTGTATTCTTGTGCACTGGTCATAGTTATCCTATGGACATTAGATAAAGTCCTCTGTGCATTCGTAGGTCAGCTTTAAGCACAGACCATCCAACACCTCAGGGAGCAACCTGCTTTCTCCCGTTCAGCTATGGTGTGTCCATGATACCAGACCCCATCCCTTAAAAGTGTGTTGCAAGGCCAGTTCCTGTGTCTTGGCCTAGATCATTAACGAATGTAGTGACAAAGAAATACTTTATTCATCATTTCATCATATAGAGATGTCTGAAATGCTACATAAATATGGCAGGATCAAGTCACATTATAGGCCCCTGTCAGACAATCAATTACAATATTTAAGTGGTAAAACAGCTAAATATGTGTTCCTGAGTTTTTACCCTCCTGCACATTCCAGAATTGCCAATTTACTGGCTTTTTATGTTCTCAAAGAGAGACTGAGCTCGTGCAGAGAAAGCAATTCTGATAAATACATACTTCTCAAACTGCACTGCCTTATAAGCCATCAAAGCAATTTGAAATTCAATTTGATGTTTGACAGGGAGCCAGTGTACTCCCTTCAGGATACATTGACATGCTGAGGCCACTTAGTGAGAGGAAAATTCCAACAATACCATTTTGCCAGAGTTGGAGTGTCAAAATTCAGTGTTTCTCAGAAAGATCATAGAATAAATATGTTAAAAGCCAAAAACTGCAAGTCAAAGTTCAGAACATTTGATAGTCTTCAGCTGTTTTCTGACTAGACGTTACCATTGCATTCTTTTTTCAATATCCCAGAGATGTGATAGATCTATCAAGAGATGCAGTGAAGTACCCAAAAAAATTCTTTATTAAGCAGCAGGCATTAGCAAGCTAGAGAAAAAATTCCATAGTTTATGGGGATCATTTATTGATATTTTAAAATAATTTCTGCAGAGATGACTAAAAAGCCTGATTATTGAGAAAAAGGACTACTTTCTTGTTTTGTTTTGTTTTGTTTTGTTTTGTTTTTCCTCTGAAATGGTCACTGTAAACAAGATTATTGGCATTTATACACTATTTCCTATTGAAAATGTCTCTTTTTTTTTAATCTGGACTCTTTTGTTCTGAATTACATCACTGGATTTTTTTAGACCTCCAGGAATTCTATATTTCTAGTTATATTAAAATCAGTGGCATTACTTTGGATTGAAATGATGAAATGAGATCTAGATCCAATGTCTGTGCATTTAGTGGAGAAGTTGCAGCAAACATCATATTCTCAAATGGAAAAGAGCAGCATATTTTCACATTTTAAAGACTATCTGGTTGGAAACAGAGAATTCTACCAAACCAAGAAAGACAAAATTTGAGGTATTATTTTCAAAGCTTTTGACACAGAAGTGGTTTTAAATGGTGTAAAACCAGAAGTCTATATCACTTCTCAAAACACTAATCAATCAAGAATTGCTCACAGATCACTATAAGACGAAACTGCCAAAACCGCACAAATTAAAATTGTAGTTTAATAAATATTCACAAAGTTGAACAAAATATACTTTTGAGATTTTTTTTTTAAGCATAAATGAAAAAATTACAAACTTCTGATTAGAAATTAGCAAATTAGGAAGCAGGAAAAAAAAAATGAAAAGCTTGGAAACGCTGTAAATGTATCTTTATTGAAAGTGGACATAACTCTGAATGACATTGGCAGTTTTCACGATATGTATTTATTGTAGTGAGACAGAGGGGAAATTTTCCAGAGTAGAAATCCATTTCGAATTTAGGTAAAATGTGCCTCTTTGAATTAAGTCTGTAGCTTGCAAACATAGTTGTTTGGTCTGCGTTCAAGACTGCCTATTCTCGCAAAAAAACCTATTCTTGAAAACTGCTTCAGCCAAAGGACTGAGATAACAGGGGCCTCTTCAACCTTGAAACAGACGGAGCCAGACGGGGCTGAGATTGCTGGAGAGCGGGCAAGCTGACCCAGGAGTTCTTTCTGTACTTTCTGATAAAAAAACTATCTGCAAGTGTAACATGAAATCAGTAAAATGAATATGCATGAGACTATATGCATATGTATAGGCAAGGGGGGATAAAAAGGGTTCGGGAATTCTCAGGGGTGCGCGTGTCCTTTAAGGGGGACAATGGTCCCCACATGCGTCCAGCGCTGTAATAAACATACTGGCTTTACAACTTTTTTCAAAAGTTGTGGAGTTTCTTTTTCTTTCTGCAAATCAGTAGTCATTCATAGATCACAGATTAGAATTTTCAGGGACACATTATGATATGGAAGAGTTAGGCATTTGTCCAAGGTCACATGGGATGTCTCTTGCAGAGGCAGGAATAAAAGTACTTCACCATCCTATACTTATTGCTATTTACCTTTCCATTAATTCATTCTCCCGTTACAAGATAAACAGTTTTCCTGTTAAAAAACATAAAAACCAGCTAAGGATAACTTTGGCACCAGCTGGAAATGATGGTGAGTAAAGGACAGTGTGTCAGCTACTACTACTCTGAATTTTCTTTCAGCTAGACATGCAGCATAATGCCATTTGAACCTCTGTTGATTTACTGATATATATTTTCTCCTATTCATTTCCCATAGTCTGCTATGTCATGTGGGTAATTTATTTCTTGAGAGATGTAACTGTTATTACACTTGGGGCCATCTAGCTGTATTTTTCTTTGTTTTTAATGCTTCTGTGCTTAGTTATACTTACAGAATTCTGAGGAAAAGATGGTGTACTTTGTCATTGGGTATAAATCATCTTCACATAGCTTACTTTAAACTCTGGATACATGCCTAGGGAAGGGAACTGCATTAGTAGTTTAGTTGTAGAGAAGATAACATAGTTAACACTATAGGCTATGGCAACTGTGATTATCAGTACCATTGCAATGGTGTCTTAAATGTTGCTGTGCAACCTGGCCTCCAAAAGAGATTTATAATGAACAAACTGTGTGAGTGAGTTACCTCACTTGTGGTGCTGTTCTTCATTCATTCAGAAAGGATAACAAAAAAAGACAAAGCTTTTCTATAAAATGACAGTGTAAAGCAAAATTATCTGTATAAGAAAAAATGTGCTATTAACTACAGTGGTTAGTTTGATTTTAGCAAGTGATAACTAATTTATTTTTCCCCAGTTTCCTGACCTCCATAGAGTGTCTTCCTCTTGCCTCTCAAAAATCTACAGTCATTTAGTCAGGTCAACTTTAGACCTACAGATCAAAGTATTGCTTAAGTAAGTCCTACTGAACTAACCATTTTCACCTTTTAGAATTTGTGCTAATGCATTTTCAGTGATTGTGTTAATTTAGGTGAGAAGTAAATCATTTTGGTAGAGCAAATCAATGCAATTTCTTTTGTGTAATTTGACGTACAGGCAGCCCAATAACCAGTGACAAATGAACAGACATTAATATTTGTGAAATTTAGCTAATGTTATGTTAGCTTATAATTTCACATAAGGTAGGGGTGAACAAGAAGGCAAAATATTGACAAATCATTTAAGTGAAAAGTTATCTAAAACACAAATTTGTGTTCATATGTGAAGTAGAGAACTAAAATATGTCAGGCACTTTGCACACCTCAAAAATTAGATTTTATAACTGGAGTTCTAGTGTAAGTCAATAACCTGGTTCTTACCTATTTAATTCTGTAAAGAAAAAAGAAATATATTGAACATATGTATTCCATAAGGGTGAGTATATGTGATACAAAGCATCCTCAACATAGAAAAAATATCAGGTCAAATTCTGAGATACCTGTACATGCAGAATTAAAATATAAGTAGACTTCACAAAGATAAACCTATGC
>WBNO01004221.1:29021-40314 GCA_013400575.1 Peucedramus taeniatus
TGTGATAAGGAAGAAGACTCCAGTAGATCTTTACGTAGGTAACACAACATGCTGTGCACAAATAAGGGTGAGGTCAGTAGGTCAATTTCCAAAAAGAACTACAAGTATAATCCTGTCATGGGAGAGCAAAAGAGAATATCAGTTGTCACTAAATTTTATTTTCTCTTTAAGGTAACAAGTAGTTCTCCAGGTAATAAATTTTAATAGTGTTAATTTAGAGAAGTCAAAGAAAGACCCCATAGCAACTAGAGAAATGACAAGAACTAATATCAATAATTTAAATGCTGAAATGCTTGAATGTTTATCTTTAGCCCCAAATTCAGGGTAATTGTACTTTCATTTTATTTATTCACTATTGAGCTATTGGTATTTGGTATGAAATTAAAACTCAAATAGATGTAGTTAATGATAAGTTCTTATTCATCAAGGATGAGAGCAGTTTCATTTAGTACATTTTTTAATAAATCGCAAAATTTCCAAGGTTTAAAAGAAGAGCCATGATCTCTTATTATCAGTTACTGTCAGGAAGACCCTGCATGACCGTCAATCACCAGGACAATTATCAATATAGCAGTCTCAAACTGAGGGTCAAAACTTGACACATTGCAATTGAAGAACTAATATGTGAATGAATTCCAAGTTTAAATACACAAGGGTATATTTAATTTAATGATGAAGTTTTACTTTAGCTGTCATCCTTATCTATCTACAGCCAAATGTTATAATCTACAGAGAGAAAACTAGACAACTGTTACAATCTTTAAGGGGTAAAGATATGATGGGAAGAGATCATGTAGTAGCTTTCTACAACTGCCTGAAAGGAAGTTGTATCAAGGTGTGTGTCAGCCTCTTCTCCCAGGCAGCCAGCCACAGGAGAAGGGGACAAAACCTTAAGCTGTGCCAGGGGATGTTCAGGCTGAACATCAGGAATAATATCTTCATGGAAAGGGTTGTTAAGCATCAGAATGGAGTGGCCAAGGAGGTGGTGGAGTCACCATCCCTGGACATGTTGAAGAAACAAAAGGACATGTCGCGTAGTGCTATAGTCTACTTGACAAGGTGGTGATCATTTAAAGTTGGGCTTGATGATCTTGGAGGTCTTGACCAACCTAAAGGATTATGTGATTCTGTGATTTTTCCTTCCTGTTCTCTCCCCCATTTCATTGTTTCTATCATTCAAACAAGATCAGAACTAAAAAAAGAATTTAGCAATTTTTAATAAAAGAACATTGTTATTCTGTGTCACACTGCCAGTGAGTTTTCCAGAAATTATAGGATAAATCAAAAATCTGTTTGAGTATTTACCTATCTTTGGTTAAACATGTATGTGGTTATCTTTCTGATAGTATTAACAATGCCAAGAAAAGGTATGTTATAAGATTTAAAACTGTCATTCTACTACATCCAAGAAAGGACTATAGGGTTTGCTCCTCTGAATCACATAGGACTAGCTAGCTTACACTGAAGTAAAAAAAAAAAATTCGAAAAGCAATAAAAAAAAAAACATAAAACAACCAAACAGAAAAACAACAACAAAACAAACAAAACAAAACAAAAAAAATGAAAACATACAAACAAAAACAAGAAAACAGAACTACAAGCCAAAAACTCCTCAGGATGCACAAGATGCAGCAATGAGAAAACCTTTGCATCTACCTGTGGAGTTTGCTGGTACCTTTTTCTTGAGGCTGCCCTCCCCAAACCCCTACCAGGGTTGTAGCAGCAGTTTTCAGAGAGAATAAGTTGTTGCATCTTAGAAGAGGATTCAGGATGAGATTCTTCGTTTTAGTAACATATCTTCCAGTTAAAACTACAGAAAGAAAGTGTGAAGATATAGATCAAAAATACTAATCCAGCCTGATTTAAAGGTGACTTATTAATTTGGTTTCATTGATTCATTCTGGCCTAATTATTTTTAATATAGTGCCAGCGAACAACATTTTCTGTGAAACAACTGCTGCTGGAGTTCTTACTAGCTAGCAAATTCAGCATAAAATATGTGTGCCAGAACTGTGCTGAGAATCTGTGTATGCCACAGCATGTCCATCTGCTGTATACAACACATGCCAGTTTCTTCAGTATGCACTGGAAAGGCAAGGATGGAGTGTAGGGAAGCATAATTAAATTTAGAATATAAAAAAGACATATCATACATGATTACCACACCCATTCCTTTTTCTTTTTTTTTTTTTTAATTTTAATACTTCCTTTCACATTATTCTGTTAAGATCATTGGCTATATGTCATTTTCTAAGCATAAGAAATGATAACTTTGCACTAAAATGAGATATTCATACTATTCATGATAGTACTAAGCTTTCAAAATTCCAGAAATAAGCAGGATTAGAGCTGCCAACTTCTACTATGTATCCCTGCTTCTGTAGTCACAATTTCTGGCACACATTCCAACAACAAGAATCTGTTTTTTTGAAATTTTAATATTACATGGAAAATAGGACAGCCTAAATCTACCACTAAATACAAGCCAGGCTCTGTAAAATCAATACACTGATGAATCTCTTTGCATCTGCATGGTCTCACTGAGGAGAACCACTGCTATGTATAACACGCAAATCTGTGTGGAGGTCAAAGAAGATATGGTGGGCCTGTCTAGAAAAGAACAATCTTACCAATCAACCAACCAACCAACCAGCCAACAGCAAGATATTTTTTTATGCAGACAAAACCTGTGCAGAAAACACACAAATATCTGTTTGCTGCTGTACAGTTGTGCAGCTGAAATTTATATGATTACTAAGATATGAATTTTTTTTCATCCATCTGGGAAGTTCTTCAATTAAGACACAATCTCTAGACATAGTCAGACAGGAAATTGCACCTCTCAGAAATTGTGTAGAAAATTGATAATGTTAAATCCCAGGAAAGAGATGCAGTCACTTTGAAACTGTCAGAAAAGCAGTACAGAGCTCAGCCATACCACTTAGGCTCAACCTAGTGCTGTGAAACTAAAGTGTATCAAAAGCAGCAAAAGAGAGTATTTGTGAGATAACTAGTTCACTTTCAAGTGGCAAGTGAATTTCCATCTGCCCTTGAGGTGATTAAAGACAGCCAGAGAAGGCAAAGATTTCTTGCTCTCCCTGTCTTTTTTTTTTTCTTTTTTTTTTTCTTTTTTTTTCTTTTTTTTGGTGTTGGTTTGTTTTGGGCTTTTTTTGTTGTTGTTGTTTGGTTGAGTTTTTATTTGTTTGGGGTTTTTTTGGGTTTTTTGTTTGTTTTTGGGGTTTATTTGTTAATTTCAGGGTTTCACCTTGGCACGTTAGTGAAAGCAGTATATTTTAATGTGCTTCTCTGAGAGGGCTACATTAATTTGTCATTTGCATTACATTAGGAAACAACCTTGATGCATCTTGGTAGCACAGTTGGTTTCGGGGACTTCCATCACTTATGCAAATTTTTGTGCAAAAAATGAAAGACAGATTGGTTTGGTCAGTGGTTTTCATTATAGTGTCTGTGTTTTTTGCTGACAACTGCCAGATGCAAGCAGAGATGTAATTTTTTCAGTGGTATATTTGACTTAAAATTGAGGCCCATATGCAGTGTTCATCTAGTTCTCTTGAAAACAGTTCTGACTGATGGACTTCACTGTGAATTTCAGTCTAGAGGGCCTGAGTTAAAATAGAGTGATAGTTTTCCAAGATAGCTTTTCACTTTGTGTTGTCTTTGGAAGGTTAAGCATCTTTTTGTATAAGTGTAGAAAATTTGTTTTAGAATATGGGTTTCATTTTGATACCATGCTCACTGTAACATCAGGTTTTATTGTTTACATATTTAAACATATAATTAAAAATGAAAACAACCTCTATTTCCTTTATGTGTTTAAATAAAAATTCAGTAAAGGCAAATCTGATGTCATAGAAAGATTCCTTGAAGAAATGCAGATCATCAGAATTTTCAGTTCATATTTGATTAAATTTCCACCTTTTGCACAGAAATATTTCTTGTAATATAAATATTCTCTGTCAGTAGAAAAAGCATTTGTTCATAGTGTTTTTCCACTCTGCAAGAACTTACACTACAATGAATACTTATTCTGTTGTCTCACCAGACATATACTCTTAAAGAAAAGAGTCCCATATTTTGATAGCTACTTTCATACTCCCTCTTCCATAATTCTCTTTTTTATCTAAGCATGTAGAGTAGACAGTTTCAAAAAAGTCAAAGCCAAATTGATATCAGAGAAAGGACCAGTGTCTATGGACACAAAGTGAAGCACAGGAGGTTTCCCCTGAATAACAGATTTTTTTTTTTCCTGTGAGGGTGATTGAACACTGGCAGTGTTGTTCAAAAAATTTATGGAGTGTCCCACCTTGGAGATGTTAAAAGGTCATCTGATCATGGTCCAAAGTAATCAACTAGAAATGCTACTGTTTGGGCAGGAAGGATGGATCAGATAAACTCCAGAAGTATTTTTAAACCTCAGCCCCTCTGTGTTTCTGTATTACTGAGCTTGCATTTGAAAACTGCTTAACAATGCCTTCTGGAGCGGAAGTCTATTTTTTAAATGGTTTTCCTTCCCTGATCCTAGTTAACAGTACCTAATGAAATATCTCTGAGCTGGAAAACAATCCAAAACACTGGCCCTGAGCAAACACATCAATCTTTTAACTTTGCTGCAGAATTACTGAGTAGAGAAATTTCAAAGCATTCTTTACATCAGTTTGGTGCTTAGTCAGACCTCTTATGGAGTCCCAACTATATGTCAAAGAAGGAGAGTATATATACTCTGTGCATTCATGGCTTTTCAGGCTCACAGCTAAGTCCTGCCACCATAAATGAATACACTTGGGAAAGAGGAAGGAGTAGTTAAAAAATATGTCTCAATTTCTAATGTTCCTTATGATCATTAAAAAGCTTGCTTAAGTTTTGCTTATTATTTAAGTCAGAAACTACACTCTGAACTGGCTCCTGAAATCAGTCAATGATCAGTTTTTCTTTACTGTTCCATTGTACAATTTTTCTTACTTTTCTTTAGCCATCCTGACATGTATCTTTGTCCTCACGGCATGGACCCTTAGCCTCTCTGATGTTCTGCCTCTGACCCCAGAGCTCTCTCTAGTGTTTTACCTTTCCAGCCTCTGGTATTACCCCCATTCCTGTTCTTCTTGAAACTCCATAAAAAGTCCATTGCCACTGCTAACATGACACTTTGTTCTGGCATAAAATACTCATCCTAAATTTACACAATCTATCTCTTTCACTGGAAATAGAAAATCTGAATATGTAGTGTAGGAGGTTTTAGTTAAACAGTAAGAACTTTACTTAAACTCCCTTTTTGCTATTTGAAGTATCCGTTGCATACTTGCTTTACAACTCACAGTGGAACCAGTTACACATAAGTATACTGAACAGACATAAGAACTATGTCAGTGAGGAAACGAAACCTTAAAATCTTGCTCAGTTGAGAAAAATGTTCTTTTTTAATATTATTTTTGTTCATATTTTATAACTTTCAAACCAAATGAACAGTTATAAAGGCTGTACTGTAGTATAATCAGCATTTCCTTTATTTGATGATTTTTTATACCACTCGTTCTTGGTATCTCTAATTAAAAAATGGTGTTAGCAATGTTTTGGTAGCTGTCATACTTGTAACAAAGGTTATGCTGTCATAAGTGTCAGATAGAAATTATAAACAAATATTCTTGCACCTACATATGTATTTGTGAGTGCATATATCTCTCACACACCCACTCTTTCTTTTAATATTTTATTTTTGCCTTTCTATTTTCCATTTGGTTTTTTGCATGTCTCAGATATTATGAGTTGTGTTTTCTTGGTAGAAAGGGTCATGGTCTCCAACTAGGATCCATAGTGATTTAAACTCTAAGCACATGATTTCTAAGAACACTGACATATGTTTATCTTCATAAATAAAATACATGTATATGTATATGTATTCATAAATAAATACATACATGTATATGTATTTGACATACAGCATGAAACCACTTGGCTGTAACCTTTTTCATGTAAGTTAAAGGCTAAAGCATACTTGTTTCCCTGTTCTCTTTCCTAAGTGGCAAACTCTAATGAGGGTTGAAGCAAGCACAAAATGAATCTGTTCTCACAAGTCATTAACAAGGAATGAGACTAGAATGACGGTATTAATTTCTTGCAACAGCCTTTCTCTTGTGATCACAGATGCTTTTAGGAGCATTAAAAAAAGAATTTTCCAAAGCTCCGTGATCGCAA
Organism: Peucedramus taeniatus; assembly: GCA_013400575.1. Taxonomy (NCBI): domain Eukaryota; kingdom Metazoa; phylum Chordata; class Aves; order Passeriformes; family Fringillidae; genus Peucedramus; species Peucedramus taeniatus. The sequence goes on from WBNO01004221.1 coordinate 35,232, forward strand.
GTTTGTCTAGGCACAAGAGAAAAGCCTTGTAATGAACTACAGAAATTCTGTGGTTCATTGCAAGGAAATGGAAATTGGAAGCTCTTTCTGACAGAATGACCTTCACAATCTCACAAAGTATTTCAGCACATAGAGACACCTAGTATGGGCAGTGAAAATCATCAGGAGACACAAGGGATTGTGCCCTTCTAAGGCAATGTGACAGTCTGAATTTCTCGCTCATCAAACCCAAAAAGACTGGACACTCAGCAATGATGAAAACCATCAGTAGACAGTGCAAGCTGTAGCAGGTCAAAACAATAGGACAATTTGACCTTCTGGTTTGATAATATTTGTAAAACCTGCCCAGAAGACTCTGCCATTGTGAGCAATAGGAATATTTGGTGAGGATTTAGGAAAGGCAGGCAGGAAACAGGGACAGATTATTGCTGCCTTTGGGCAAGTACACTTACACTTAGAGAGGCAAGCTCTGCTTTCTCTAATCAGAGATCATCAGATTACTTTTTTTTCTACTGCAAAATTAAGCTCTAAAAAAGTGTGAACAGTCTAACAAGTCCTAGAAGATCACTCCCTAAAAGTGTTTGTCCTTTGTGTAAATGCAATTTCCTGCCTTCTTCCAACTCAAGCTGCTGGAGAATCTAATATTCTTGAAAAGCTACAAGCAAAATTCTTACAAAACTTGAACCAAGTCTTTGGTAATCAATACAGTTAAGCTGAACTGACGTAGAAGTTTACTCAGAAAAATTGTAAGCAAAATATAACATTTTAAAATGAAGGATTTAGTTTCAGAATATTTTTACTTTTTAGTAATAATCTTAAGAAGGAAAGAAACTACCCTGCAGCTGAAAAATGAAAAGTTAGTTATTCATCAGAGCCCCTCTTTAGCAACCTGTTATTAAGACAGTCTATCCAACAGTTTTCTATCAATATTTGTAAATGTTTAATATCAGCATATTTTATTATTGCACTATGATTTTGGTTATATTTGGTAATGATTTATGAGCTAAACTAAACTAATGATCATTGATTCAGTTCTACTGAGATACATTGTAATTTCAGAAAGTCTTTAATTTTGCAGTAAAATGGACAGATAAATATTTTTAGACAGTCAGGATGGTGTCATATGACTAAAGATGGTAGAGATAGGATAAAGTGAGATATCTTGTGAAAAAATGTGAAAATAGATATTATCTAGTCTCATAATATCTAATAGATATTGTAGTTATAGAATTTTTTCCCCATTCTGCCAAAAGTGAATTGTGATAAAGGATGTCGCTGGAGAAGAGAGTGAATTTGAGCATATTTGTATTCTGCAAGGTTTTAGTGCACATGGTCAACTAGGATCCTAAAAATCTCAAACTTTGCTTTTGTCAAGTTTTGTGTATATATATTTTCTGTATATCCTTTTCTGGATAATGTATGTGACAGTAGAGCCTTTGTCTTATTTGCAATAAAACAAATCCAGCATGGTGTTTCTAGAAATCAGCAAAGCCAGTCTTCACTCAACTGCAAGGCTGCAACTCTGGGTGAGACCATTTCTGATAATAGTCCTTTGAAGGACCAGGTAGAAAACCAAACAGATGTCAAGATGCCAGGAAAGGCTGGGTGTGATAGTGTTGTACAAAGTGCATTATCATGCGTAATGTACCAAGAGTAGATTGCACAACAGTAGTACCAGTAGTTTGATATCAAAATATACTGTTTGATTAGAGGTGCTTCATTTGAAAAGGTATAAACTGAATAACTTGAAAGATCATGTTCATGGATACTGAAGCCAGATGACATAATGTAAACAGAAGATCTGTCTATACCATGCATCCAGTATCCAGTACTGAGTCCACTGTGAATAAATACTTGTGCTTTTATCTCCTGAAAGACATTTACTGTGGAGGGTGGATATGAAATTGTGGTCAAAAAAACATCCTGCTGAAATAAATAGTGAGAAGCAGAATAGAATTAGTGAGAAAATAAACCAAGAGATCTGCACTGCCATTTTCACATTTCCTCTTTCTCTTGGAATATGTATTGCCTTACAGGCATAGTATGGATTCGAGAATGAAGATAGATTAGATATACAGAAAGACATAAATACTGATGGAGATATATATAGCTGTAGTTATAATGTTTAAGTTTTCTAGTCTCACTTCAGGATGAGTACTGTCATTTGACTTCTCTTCTAGTCTGAGACAAAAGAAAAATCAAGTAAAAAATAAAAAAAATAATAGTGACACCCAACAGGAAAGAGAGAATCTACATGCAGTGTGTACACAGAAATAAATTAATGCAGTGAGAAGTTTCAAGAAGACACCAGATGATAAATTTTTCTCAAAAAGAATACCATGTCCTGGGCAGGTGCAGAATATCTGTAAAAAGAGGTAGCAGCCATCTTAGTTTAATCAACACAGGGTTGCAGAGATTGAAAGCAGCGGGAGACGATCCTTTCCGGACACCTTCCTGGGCTTTAAGAGTTTCTAAGATAGCTCGCCACAGAGGTAACAAACCAGCTGCTACTTTATCACCTTTAGTTGCACGATCACAGAGTTGCACTCCTACTTCATTCCATAACTTCTCTGTAAAAGCAGTGCTGGCATTTAACCCTTTGACATGTGATTCCGCCTAGCGTAAAATCAGTTTAAAAAACTGAGAAGCAACCGATTTGCTGTGCCCCTCTAAAAGTTTAGACATAAGTTCGAAAGTGTGTTTTTCTTCTGAGAACATATTACTGCCCATGTTCCCCACAGCTTCCCTTCAAAATCCAAAGGAATTGATGCTGGCTGGGCTCCTGCTTCCTTTTAACAGCACTTCAGTTCTGTGGTGCTTGCTGCCGGACACCACCCAGGCAAATTGTTGTTCCTCACACAGGGCACCGTTTGCAGTGATTGAAAGAAACAGACCACGCAGTGCAAGCAAAGCAAAGCCAATTTATTACATTAATCACCAGGATTTATAATTCTTTAACTTCCATACAAAATTTTCTACTCAGACCCCCTTGTGCCTGTTCCTTTAGCAACACAATCTTTTTGGTTATCAAGTCCCCATTACATCCTTCTGCGCCAGCAATGTCCTTGTCCACATCATCTCTCATCAGAATGGTCAGACGTGGTGTCTTCATTCTTGTTCTTGCCTTGAGTTCGCAGCTTCTGCAGCTGTCTGATCTTCCACACAGTGTCTTTTCAGTTATCAGCTTGCATGTGATACAAAAAATATCAAAGTCTGTTTCCTAGGAAATACAAACAAGTTTTTTGGTTGGTTATTTTTCCTTAATTCCTTGTTACAATGAGTACTTTGCCACAAATGTGCCATGGCCTTAATTTTTTTTTTTTTCATATTTCAAATGAGAAAAATAAAAATCCTACAAAGCCAAGAATTATTTAGAAAGGAAATAATATATCATTAATTTAATTCATATGAACCAAAGAAAAAACAAAAAATGTAGTTTCTGAAGGATTGAATAGTTTTAAAACTATGAAATGTTGCATGATTTTTATTTCAAGAGTCATATTTATTGCCATAAGAATGCAAGGTATTTGAAATAACCTAGTCCCAAAAGAATAAATCTGCAATCCAGAGAGAACTGCAAGGAATAAAAGCTTCTACATTGATTTACTAAACTATCTCTTTCCCTTTGTCTTTAGGTCTTTTTTTTTTTTTTTAACCACAATGAATTAAAAATATAAATGAGAAATTTAGCTGCAGTGTGGAAATCAATGAGCTGTTCAAGAGGAGTCTGCAGGATTTGTTTCCTTGACCTCAGCGTTGCCTTTGGTAATCCATCTGAATTGGGTTCCTGTGTAATGGCAGGAGACAATTGGAAATGCCACAATTTATTATGCATATGAATTTAATAGACAATGCCTAATTTTGTAGTTCTTCTTTCAGAATCGTTTTCTGTTTGACTGAAAAACTGCAACTCTGCTTTTCACTGAGTGAAATCACTGAAGACTGTGACAAGACAAGCCTAATTTATTTTCTTTCTCTTCTCTTCCATTCAACCCCAAAACCTTTTTCCCTGTTTAATTTTAAATGCATTGATTATTCCCTATTAGGCTCAGTGAAGGCAGACTAACAACTGCTAACAAAATTCCATAAACAATACATTAGCTTGTAGATTAAGCTCTCCCGCATTATTTTTTAAGGCTGTGATAAGACCTGCATGGATCTCAGAGTGCTACTAAATAAAAGCTATTCCCCATGCCTAGTGCCCAGAAAGAGGACTGAAATACACTTTTCTAATGGTTTCAGCAGAATGCTGTAGTATTGAGTCTGATGAGATGGAGCTTTTTTTCCCCACAGAAACCCTCACAGTGCTGTGCTTTGCATTGGTAGCTAGGAAGGTGTGGACAACACACCAGTTTTTTGGCTACTGCTGAACAGCGCTGGCACAGCATCAACTCTGTCTCTCAGTGTTCTTCATACTCACCAGTAGGCTGGGGGGTGAGTAAGATTTAGTAAGGTGGCATAGCCAGGACAGCTAATCCCAAACAACCAAAGGGTTATTCCAGATTATAGAGTATCTGCTCAGATATAAAATCTAAGAGAAGAGAGGAGGAAGGGAAGGCATTCATTATTTATGATATTTATCTTCCACAGCAACCACTGCGTATGTTTAAACCTTGTTTCCTAGGAAGTGGCTGGACACCGTGTGTTGATGGAAAATAGTGAAAGAAGTCGTTGGTTTTCCTTTGCTCCCACATGCATGAATTTTTTTTTTCTTTATTAAATAACCTTGATCCACAAGGAGTTCTTTTCTTGTTATTTTCTCCCTGTCCTGCTGAAGAAAGCTGTGATAGAACAGCTTGCTGGACACCTGGCATTCAGCCAAAGCCCACCTACCATAACTGCTTGAAGATCAAATACCTTCTTAAGTGGCCAGAATCTTATAATATGGTAAGATATTTCAGGAGTGGGGTGTCCTGACCTTTATTTGTGGAAAAAGCAGTATAAACTGACAGACTAATCTGCAATGATCCTATGCCTGTTTTATCACAGTCAAAAGAGCAGAGTCTACTTCATGCTCAAGAGACTGCCAGTCCAGCTGCTCGCTCAGAGCATGGTCATCTGTGAGGTCAGACCAGGTTGCTCA
>WBNO01004228.1:0-34940 GCA_013400575.1 Peucedramus taeniatus
CCAGGACAGCCAGAGGGATGTCCTGAGTTCCAACATTGGGTTTGGCTCCAACGAACTTATATTGTACATATGTACCAGGCAAGGGTAATTTTTATTGGAACATGAAAGGAACAGTGCTATATCAGTAGAAAAATTACAGCTATTATGCACTTCTGTGCCAAAATCCTTTCAGTGAAGAATTGGCTCATGAAGGAACCAGTTATTTAAGCAAAGCTGCTCTTGGTCTGCTCGCATCTGTTTCAAGAGGAGTCTGAAGAATTCTTCCAGCTTGTGTCACTTACTGGAAATACCACATTGGAGCAGCCACTTCTCTCCTGCCTACGCTTCCAAAACCTCCCTGTGTGGAGAGGCAGAGAGGGATGGTGGAGCCAGTCCATCTCTCTGATGCCAACTAGACATCTGCAGCTCAGTTCCTCTGACTGCTTCCCACAGCCTGAGCGGGACAGAGTGCCCAGGACGGAGATAAAAAAAAAAGCTATTCCAATATGTGGAAACTTATTCTAAATGTTATTAACACTTCTGCAGTTACTTGTGTTCATTTTTTTCCTTGTTTAAAAAACACAGTATGAAAACCTCTCATTCCTGCAGATGGTAGAAATACACAGAAAACAAAAAAGAGAGGGTTGTATATTGGTAACACTCCTCCCTTCAGCACTGAGTATAAAGAGGCCTTGCACTTTGTGTCTCCAGAGCCAGGAGTAAGAGCTCTGGATCCCCAGGTGTGTTTTCATCTGAGAGCATGATTGCTTTATCTTGCAACAACAAAGATTGCTATCAGTGCTAACAAAGCAATATGTATAATCTCCCTCCTTAAAACTCAATATTTCATGAAGAAAACCACTTTCTTCAGGTTTACAATAAAGCAAAATGTAGAAGAGAGGGGTAGGAAAAAATCACTCATCCCTGTTCAAAGAGACCTTATGTTCATGAGACTGGAAGACTGTGCATGCATTGCTGTAATCACAAGGGAGGGAAGATCCTTCCTTGAGGAAGGAATGAACTTAATCTTCATTTAAAAACAAAACCCACTTTCAATACCTTTGTGTATTGATAACAAGCACACAACAAGAGTCTCACTGGAACATTACTTGGCATAATTTAGCTCTCCTATGTCTTGGTCTACTGAATGATAAAACCCTGCTTAGATTCCAGCTGGGCCAAGTGGGTTTAGTCACCAAGTTTGCCACCACTCTCACTGCAGTTGTTCTCCCTGATTTAAAATTAAGCCTCAAATGTTGATGTTTTCTATGAAGTGTAGTGAAATTTCAGTTTACATTTTTCTCCAATCACAATAAATGTAGATTGACTGAAAAACATTAATACTAGCTTAAAAAGAATAAATTTGCAAAACTACTAAAAACCACTGAAGCATCCACAAATGCTTGAGTGAAGTATTTTCCTACACACCTGAATGGTTGAAGATTAAAGATCTCTATAGGCCAAAGAGAAAATAAAAGGAAAACAAAAAACAAAAATCAGTTTTTAAATAGATGTAAAAATTAAACACATTATTTTTTCTGTCTTTGAGCATCCAAAAATCAAAGATATCCTATTTAAGAAAAAAAAAGAAAAAAGTTGCTCTTTACTAAAGAAAAAGAAACATTCCACTTTGAGGTTAGATTAAATAGATTGATCAAATCTGAAAGCTTTCTTTTTTTGTTTTTCTTCATAGCTAGAAACCTCCATCAGTGTTTTTCCCCCTAAGTAAATTACCCACCAGATTCTCCCTTCACCTTCTTTTCTAGTAGAGCTAGTAAAATAACAGAAAATATCTAGTATTTTTCTGCACTTTTTGCACAGCCACTGCTTAAATCTGTTTTAAAATCTATCTATTCTTTGGTGCATTGTTATTTGCATTTCCGTTATTTCTAATGCTTGAACAATCAGGGTTTCATGAAATGTTACATAAATTCTATTTTCATCACAGTACCAAGTTTGCAGTACAATATTTTGGCACAGCTTATCTTGATGAATTAATTCAATTAATTAGCTTGATGAATCAGCTGGACCTACAATTTCTATCTCTAATCAGGCAGTTAACCTGCAAGACAGACAAAATAATTTGAGAATTCTTAACTCTGAACTGATGTCAAGTCTCTAACAGCAGCCAAACAAGGCTGTATTAAGTGGAGGTGTTAAACTCATTAATAGACAAAAATATTGTTGGGGATGTGAGGATGCAGAATCTTCTTTTAGCTCTCAGCACCATGCAAGGCTGAATATGAGACACATTTCAGTGTGATTTAAAAGGCACAGACTCAGAGTTCACAGTAATCCAGGCTGGCAGAGTGCACCAGACCCTCAGGGACTGCCTGGGAAGAGGCTGCTCCAGGGACTTCCAGGGCTTGAGTCAAAAGCAGAGATGTTACCTGAACTCCTCCTCTCTTATATGATATATGTGAAGGAGAAGGTAGATGTGAGAAGGACTGGTTATGCCCTACTCCTGAAATATGGTATTTTATTTTCTTCCTAAAATGGGAAGGAAGGAAAGAAATATGAGATCAACAAACTGCAAAACAAATGACTCAAACAAAGCAACTTTAACTGGGGAAATAAAACTTAAACCCTCAGCAAACACAATGTTTTACTGCTTAACCATCTTTCCTAGCCTTGGTCTGTGGTTCATGTGAACATCTGCCAATCCCAGGTTAATCCACTCCCAACACTGCATGTTTGGGAATGGGGAAGAACTGCACTGCCAGGCACAACCCTAATAACTGAGGTGACTGAGGACACAAGAATGGTGTCAAGGAATGCCCACAAACATACTTAGTCTAACAAAGGTACTCACTAGAACTTTCTTTGTCATTTTCAGCCACCAGATAATGATAACAATTGTGGAAGTACAAAAATTAACTTGAGATGTTTTTCATCCATCAGGAGATCATAATTTACAGGCTTTGGGCACACAATAAACAAATGGTGGCAGGAAAAATATTGTCAGTTCCCCACTTCTTCTGGGAAGAGAGGAATCATCCAGCATGGGGAAAAACAATAAAGCTGTCAGAGATGGGTCTGTGCAGCCAGAAATTCTGCTGCACAGGTTTAACAGCCCTGATAGTCCTGGAAAAATCACAGAGCAATATTAACAGCAACCCAAGAGGTAGCACTCAACAGTGTCATTCCACCAGATGCAAGATCTTCTGCCAAGATAAAGTTTCAGAGAAGTGATATAAATAAAGGACAGTTGTGATAACATCCACAATTTATAAATAAAGATAATTCCCTTTCCTTCTTGATATGAAGGGGATAAGTCTTCCTCTCATAGGAACTGACATGGTTCTACTGTCTGCTCTAAAGCCACACCAGCAGAGCAGAAATTCAGGTAAATAATCTTCCCAACAGAGGTACCTAACCATCAAATAGGCCTGTGATGCTCAAATCTTCATTCTGGCCCTAGCAGTATCTTTGGCACACAACTAAGCATTGACTTGGGTGGGAAAACAGTCTATTCTGACACCCTGTTTATTTGACAGCATGTTCTGTCTTAGTCCAGGTCAGGAGATTTCTGTGTGTGAAGGACCAGATGGCACATCTAGAAACTGTTCTCTATAAGAATTTTCCTCCTCCAGAGAGAGGAAGAAAGAGTGATTACATCACCTCTCCTGTATCCCAAGCCCCAGAACAGCTTGACTGGTTTAGGTTCTCTTTCCTAATTGCATAGACAACATGCAATATTAAGTGTTTAGTTGCAAATACCTGTAGGAAGCAATTAAAGCACAATAATTCATACATTTATCCAGAGAACAGAAAGGATGATAAACAGACTCTCAGCTTTATGGCTGTAACACTATTAAGAAACCACAGGGAAAAAATGTTGCCCTCATTGTGAGGACAGCCCATAGATCTGCCAGCTGAAGCTCTGCCTTGGTACCCAGAAATATTAACTCTGCTGGTCAGTACCACACACAAACCCAAGCATGTCAACAGTGTTTAATCATGGTCCACAGAGTGCAAGTAAATGAACAAACTCCTCTTTTAGAAGACCTAAAAAAAAAAAAAAATCTAACAGCTTAGCTGCAAAGATAATCAATTTTTCAAATACTATCTGGTGAGCACTTTAGGTGTTGAATTGAAAAACAACATGTAATTAAGGACTTGCCTCGAAACACTGTGGCCACATACAGAGATTAAAAAAACAGTAGCATACACAAAGAATGAAAAAGCTGAACTCACCCACCAAATTGACTGAAACCACCACTGTGAAAACACAGCTGGGGCAGGAAGAAAATTACATGAGGTCATCTCACATCTGCTTTATGGTTCAGGTCCACTAGGCAGGCACGGCCTCCTTGCACAGCCACAAACAGACTCACAAAAGCTGGCTGGACATGACAGAAAGCTGAGGAGCTGCTTCCCTAGTGCTCAGCAGGCATGGATTCAGGGCTTTACAGAGCCATCAGCTGGAACCATCTGTGACTGTCCTGCTACTTCCAATTTCTGTAGGAAGTGAGCCTTAGAGAGCCAGGAAGGGAAAGACTCTCATACAGTCTCAGCTATTAGAGCTGCAATAGCACAGAAAATTACTGCTACCCTCTAAAGTTGCCTGCTTGAAGACCCCATGTTCATAGCAAATCCTGGAATTCACATTATTTGGGCTCCTCTATCTCTCCCAGGTAATATAAGCACCAATGTCTGAGATGCTTGAAAGCAGCTACACTCTTTAGGAGCCAAAACTTATTGTTTTTCTTGTGTGCCAAATACAGAGAGAAATATCACAGCTAATCTCACAAAACAGAAGTTCCTTTGATGTTTCCAATCATATGTAATGTGCAATAATATTTCCTTAAACCTCAAAAGATTTTTTTATCTGTGAAATTCCACAGATGCTGGTGAAGTTTCACAAAGACAGATTCCAGACACTCTAAGGAGATGAAAAAACACAAGGCAGTAATAGAAAGACCATCAAAATCTGAAGTTATCCTGCCAATGAAATAGTTGAATTAGGGTGAAAAAAAACTTCACCAGAAACCTTAGGCTAGCACCATTATAAGGCAGCTTCATTTTGATATGTAGAACAAAACGAAATTCGAGTGCATAGAACAAAAGTGATGCAGTGCTTTTCTGCAATTTATGAGTTTATAAAAGAGCTATATTCTGGGACTTGGTTGAGTCCAAGGGCACAGCATTGATTTGCTAATAGTATGAGGAGAATGTGCCTCAGGTAAACCCTTCTTGTCTATCATACAAAGGCTTGCATATAGATCTTTTGCAGACTCATTCTTAATAGATAACACACAAACACTTCTGGAACTGGAGGCAAGTCAAGAGGAATTTCATTCCCACAGCAATCCACACAAGTTGTTAGAAGAGACAGATGCTACTTCAAAAAAATTTATTCTGCAGGGTTTGGCAGACATGAGTTTGAACTAATAACTGGTTAGCACCAGAGGAAAAGAACACACACAAAATAAAATAATTTTTTTTAAAAAAGGCAGCTTCTTGACTGTAGTTTTTTGCCTTCTCAAAACTTGAGAAAAAGCTTTTGAGATATTGCTTACTATTTCACAGGGCCTGAAATAGTAAGCATGCACTGAAGCATCACAAGATCATAAGAAAAAGATCTTTTCCATTTATCTTAATAGCAAAAGTTTTGTTGTAACAAAATGAAGGGACCTGCACTCAACATAATCAATTTTGAAATTGGAAGCTAAAGGGAAACACCACAGAGGGAAGATGGTGCATGAAGCATTAAGGACCTGACACCTATTAATTAAAACCTTGCCTGAGCAACCAGTGCTGTATTAAGACCTCATTAGCTTCATTCAGGTAGACAAACAACACGACAGGGCTGTAGGAATCTCTTTCCTTTTTGGCACTTTGAAGTGTAACCCAAGCACAGTTTAACAATAGTATAATTGTCACTGGCCAAAGAGTTCAGCTCAAACCTCTCTGTGCATCCAAAGCCTAACACTGTGTGTAGCCTGTTAAATTCAGTACTTCAAGATTTATACCCATCCATCAGGATTAGAGCCATTTTTCTTTTCCCTGCTTGAACAGGAAGCTTCCATCCCTTTGGCAGAAGATCAGCCTTTCTACCCTGTAAGCATCCTAAGAAAACTGGTTAATCTCCCACTAGTTGGACACATGATTTCCTCTTTTTCTTCATACACTATCATATGGGTAATATGGAAATAAGTCTTTTTTTTTCTCAAGTATAATGTTTTGATATTATGAGGCACCTGGGGGGCCTGGGGCTGTTTCAATTCCATTTTCTTTTCTGATGATATTTAAAGTGATAATTCAGTAAATATCATTCTTTGTACAGGTGTCAGGGAGGTGGAGTGTCAGGAACTGCAAGAACAGTGTAGGGGAAAAAAACTACTCAGAAAACCCACAACATACCAGGCCAAGGTGTTTTATATTACAGACAAAAGAAAGTGAAACTGTACCAACTGGAGTATAATTCAATATTTTCTGTTGATTCAGTAGCACATTTATGCACTTCAACTTGCTATTTATATATAGCTTTCATAATTGCAGACCTTTATGTACCTATCAAAGGTCACACAATTACTAAAAGTTCATAAACTTAGACATTGCCTACTTTTGTATACTTAATGCCTCCTTTTTTATATACTTAACTTGCCTACATTAGCTGCTTTATGGCCCAAAATATCTTAGAAGAGACAGAAAGAATACACAAAAAGAGGACAGAAGGAACATAAAACCCAGAAAACAGTGATGAGCAACATTCCTAACAAGTAGCTCAGTTTCTGTTCACAAACCTGTCTTAAGTGTTGAGCTGAAGGATATTCAGATTTAAAAGTTTCAGTGGCAGGTTGATGGCACACAGAAGTATTAGGAAGAAAAGTGTTGCATAATTTCATTGCACCAAACCTCAAACTGACTGAAAAAAATAACCAAAACTGTGATGATACTAAAATATTGCAAATGAACATCATCGGTGCTTTTTTAATATCAGCTAATAATTTTCTCTTTCCCAAGCTGCCAAAAATAGGAAGACCAATATCCAAGAAGCACATTTTTCTACTTACAATCATGAGCAAGAAAGAAAAAGGCATTCACACTGAATCTGCCCTGCAACCAGCTCAGGCTGTACTGGGAGTCCCCAAACACACCATTTAAAAATCTTTGCTTTCAAAGGAGAAACACACAAAAATTTGGAAAAAAATGAAGTCCATTTTGTACCATTCAAGACTATGCACTCTGTAAGGCATTCATGAGATAGCAAGAAACTATGGGAAGTGAGCCCAGAGGCACTGGATTTGGCAGGAGTTAAGACAATGACAAAAAACTTTGTCATATCACATGCACTTACAGTATTGTTGCTCAGACTGGAAAATACATGTGGATCTTTTGGAGGATTTGCAGCTGCAGAAATATCAAGGATTTTTTTATAACTCAGAAATGTTGCTGGGAATTTAACCCAAATATTCCCATATTTCCCCCACTAATTTTACAAAAGACAGCTTTTTTGTTTGTTTGGTTGGTTTTTTGGGTTTGTTTTTTGTTTGGCTTTTTTTGTTTGTTTGTTTGGTTGGTTGGTTTTGTTTTGGGTTTTTTTTTAGGTAATACTTTGAAAAGTTAGCAGTTTACAAAATAACTTTCTGTAGGTTTTCAGCTACACAGAATAAGGGTACATCAAAAGGCAGCTTTGGGCATGGAAATTCTAAGCCTAGTTTTTCATAGTAGATAATAATGCTCTTCTTTCTGGATGCTATATTTCAATATATGACAGTACCTGACAGCCATAATGGTAATTGGTATCTGTGTCTTAGAACAGCCAGTTAATCTGATAAGTGCTTTTGAAAATTTCCTGGCTTGTTAATGTTCTGACATCATAACATTTAGAGGTTAAACTACTTCTGCTTCAACTTAGATGAAATGATAGCTCTTATACAAACACATAAATATATGCCTAACCAAAGGGATAATTAAATGCCACTGCTAATTAAATAAACACCACTTTCTTCCCACTGTCCTGGCTCTTTCAGGAGTGCTCTTAATATAGGAGGACCTACCCCTCTAAGAGAGGAAAAAAGACACTTTTGGTAAAATGTTTTCCTTTTGCTTCCTGTCAAGGACAGATATGAAGTTCCAAATAGCAGAATGATATGAAAAAATACAAGTCTGGCTAGAAACAGCTTAAGGAACCTGAGTCACACCCTGCCCATGGCTTCTGTGGCATCTGAGTGGAGACCAAGGAGGAAACCAGCACAGCCTGATGAAACTGAGTGACCTGGAGTGGAAAGCTGATGGAAAATGAAAATGATCACCTGCAGCTGACTCAGGCTGGAAAGGCTGATGTCTCGAGATGTTTTGGGGGAATCTATGGGGGGAAGGGGGAGTTTGGGCCTTGCCTTGGAGGAGCAATGCCCTGTCCCACACCCCCCATCCCTAGAGCCTGTATCCCAGGCCAGCAGAGGTGCCAATCCCTGGCACAGCAAAGGCAGTGTTCCACACTTGCCTCTGGAGCCCTAACCCAGCTCCTGAGTGGCCAAATGACCAAAGTCCCACCTGGGGAAGGGCCCAGGAAGGCCAAGGGGTATTTAAGGCCAAATACATGACAAGCACATCTTGACCTTACCTCCTCTTGAAGTTTCTTGGAGCTGAAAATCATTGGAGCCCAGGAGTTTGTAGCTGTATGTGTCCTTTTCTGTATCTCCTCTGTTGTTCTCTTTCTTCTTCATTTAATTCCCCCTTCTTGGAATTTTTGTGGAACTTAAAATTGAACTGGTTGAGAGTTTGAAGCTGAATGGACCAAGCTAATGCTTTGAGAAGTGTTTTGTGCTGACTGAATGCTGCTCTAAACCTTTTGCCAAAGTACTCTGATTTTCTAAACTCTCCGGAAAAGTTGTTTCTGTTGTTTCGACCTCTTGAAAAGATCTTGTCAGTATTTCTCCCTGCCTTCTAACTCAGAGTACATGAACAACCATAAGCCCTTTTTAGAGGGAGTTTTTTGGGGCCTTGCACTCAGCCAAGGAGAGATGAGGAAGGACTCAGAGACAGTTCCCCACCTTGCTGTGGCCATTACCACCAGGGACCAGCACAGTACAGTCCCAGAACTGCTGCAAGCAGCACAACTTTTTGGGAGAGAGACAAAAGAAAAGGAAAGAGGTGTTCCTGATCAGAATGGTTCAATGTTGCAGTCACTTTGAGGCAGTGGGAGTGACTGTGCAGGGAAGAGAAGAACCAGAAGGGCAAATCAGACCTTAAATCTACAGTGGGTAACAATACAAGGAAAGGGGGAAAGGCTAGGACAGTGTAAATACAGAAAAATGTGCCTGTCTTTTTAGGACCACCACAAGACAACTACTGGCAAGTGCTGCATAGTGCTTTGCCTTAAAGTAGAAAACACTTCATTTTAATTAAAATAAGTATGCAATATTAATTAATATACCAAAGTAGATGCTACAGAGAAAATATCACACAAACATGCGAGGAAAAAGTGAGTGATACAAAAGCCAAACCTACCAAAATTAAGCTGTCTCTTGAGGTTTTCTGGCCAAAGATGGTGCATGGAGCTCTAGACAAATAAGTGGGGTTTGCTCCCTCCAGCTGACTCTCACTTTGGACCTCAATATCTTGGGTCCCTTATCATTAGTAAAACTCTCAACTTAATCCAAGCACAAAATATAGGAATGTGACACACAGCAGTCCTTAAGATTACTGAATAAACCAAGGAGTATTTTCTGTTTGTTGTGGGAGAAAAATACAATGTAAATTCAATTTAACATTCAACAACAAGGGAGGAACAGACAAGCAGACAAGCATTCATATTTATAAAAGCCTGAATGTAATGTAAGAGCATTAATCAGCCCTTCTGCTTCTTCTAGCACTCACAGCATAGAACACACACTGTTCTTTAAATGAGGAGCTCACTGCAAGGGTCAGAAATGTAACCAAATCCAAGGAGCTGGTCAGCCAGCAGGAAAATATGGCAGATATTTGCATCATTAAAAAAAAAAAAAGTATTGCCAGAAGTTTTTCATATCATTTCATTGTCAGACAGTTGCTCTAAATTTGAAACATGCAAGCCCATACAAAAAAGGCTTTACTCAGGAATCCAGTGCAAATAAACTCTCTAAGAAAACAATTTTTTTATATTTCTTTGATGCATAATAATCACCTGACATCACTTATTCTGATTTGCTTCTTGCCTACTCAAAAATTCATCATCTCTCATTGTTCTTCTTGATTTGTCCATGCCCACTCAACCCCCACATAACTTTGTTCAGCTTTGTTTCTGTATCAAGCCCTTGACCATTATTATCTGACATTACTCATCTTCACTTGCTTGGTAATACTTCTGATATTCTTGTTCAAGGATTCACCAGTTCTTTGAAATTTCCAATTTTTTCAATAGGTCAATATTCTTATTTGTAGGCACTGTAACTGACAACTTTTATTGTTCTGACACAGTTTGAAAACTGATTTTCAGTGCCAGTAAATCTCATGGAAGGGCTTTTCTCCCTGCTTCACAATGATGAATACCCAACATTTCCCATATTTCTGTCATGAGGTAAAAAGGGATATATCTAAATTTATTTACAGTCATAAATATGTATATATATATACATATATATACAAGTATATAAATATATATAACACCATAATTTCCAGGATAAACAAGTAGCACTTCAATAAATAATGCATTCTCTTGACCTCTCACCTTCAGAATAAAGATGTCAACCAGCAGTGTTGTGTTTAGAAGTAGAACATATTTAGCTTTTCTTAAGCTGAAAAGGAATATATTTCATAATTCATTATGCCCTTCTGCCTTAGTCTTTTGTGGGTAAAAAACAACCCTAAATAAATATTAAACAAATAGTTCAGCAAATATGGCATCTCCTTTGCTCACAAATTCTCTTCAAGTGTTTCACATTTTTAACATTAACCTCTTACAAAATACTCAGTATTTTATCAGAAAATAACAAATAAGTTTCTCACACACTTGTAATTCCTCAGTCAAGGTGATCTAAATCTACTCAGTAAGTAAAATAACCTTTTTATATTATGCTGAGTGTAGTTCTTAGCTACAAATATTTAGTGTACATCCAAAAATAAATGGAAGACTTCTCAATACACTCTTCAATTATTTCTATGAATAGCCTGCAAATTAATTTGCTTGCTAGCATATCTGCAGAAGGTGACAATGGAAGAGAAATAAATAATTTATACAGTGTGAATGAAGGCATTATAACTGCTTCATGAACTGCTCCAAACAGCACAAATCTGCCTTGATGGCATCATTTAGTCTGGCCAAAGTATTGGTCAAAAGCTCCAGAAGTTGCACTTCAAGGTTTCCTGTGGTTGTGGGTGACCCACTGTACTGAAATGAAGGAAAACTGCAGAAAAAGGCACCATTAGGAATCCAACTTCATCTTCCATGTGGGAGGTTGAAGTCCTAAGAATGAGATCAGCTGCAAAACCCACGACATTTTCAGCCAAATTCCACCATCCTTTAAGCAAAGATGGGCCAAACACAGGCCTCCTCCCCTCGCATGACCTTCTGTTCCCTTCTCCTTGCAGACAGATTTTGTTGTTGCTTTTCCCTAAGCTTCAGCTTGCTGTGCTGCTCAATGAGTTCAAGCATCCCACCTCCCTTCCCTGTTTTCCCCTACACACACAATTTCCATGTTTCCCTTCCCACTTCCCATTGAAGCACAGGCCACATAAAACTCATCTTTCACCGAGTATTTTGGCAGCTCTGCCTTTTATATCCCCCCTCTAGGGTATCTGTATTTTGGGTCTAATGTACAGTAAGTGTGTTGTAAAGCAAGCAAAATGATTTTTCCACTTCTGGCAGGTAAACCCAGATGAAACATCACTTCAAGCCCTGTTTCTTTACTGTGCATTTCCCCAGTTCTTGTGCCTAATTCTTTAAAGTTGATGGGTTTGTGCCAAACACAGACCAGCACAAACCTATGGAAGGTAAATGGGACACAGCTGGGGACATTGCAGCCTAAATGCCATCACATTTTGAAATTTCTCATTTTAATTCAGCTCAGTCTCTTTCTTTCCAATTATGCCAACAACACATACAAACTGGCTGCATAATAACTATTAATTCATCACAGAATTAATGTTAAAAACTGTATTTTGTATAAAGCTTCTGAAAAATTATAACACTGGGATATATAATTTTGTGACCCTCTCGTGCTCTCAGCTGTCTCAGTACAACATTCCCAACATTATGAAAAGCAATGGGTGAATGGGCATTTATATTTCTCTAGGGAAAGCTGGTTTTAAATAAGAGTAGTCCTCTACCTTCTAAAAAAGTTTCAAGTTTCTTAAGCTAGCTCAAGCTAGCAGAAGAGTCCCCTGGAATAGTCTCAAATAATTATGTGCCTATTACCATATATAATCTTATTAAATCCAAAGGATTTCATAAAGATTCATAGACTTCAAGAACTTGAAAGCAAGCTGTGGTTTGTTGGGTTTTTTTTAATGTGGAAAAATGTCATAGCCAGTTTTGAGCAGGTAAAGTATCCACTTCTTTTAGTTTTGATCAAAAATAAGGGGAAGGTAGAGAGTATTTCTATGCCAGAAGTAGAAGAAATCTTTTTGTCTTTTTTCTTTCCTTTAGTTGAATACATAGATAGATAATATACATTATGTTCAGCCTTATCCTTCTATCCTCATTCAGATTTCTAAAATTAGCTATCCTCACCTTACTGAAATTCATGCATTTCTTCTAGATGGGGCTTCATTATGGGTGTTTCAAGACAGTTATCAAAGAGTATAAATCTCACTACAGCATTTGAAAGGTGATAAAGAGCCTTAGGAAATAAATAACAAAAAATTTCCACTGGCAAGGTCCGTTACCATGTGAAATAATCTTTCCTGCTAGGCAGTAGAAACCTCATTATTTGAGATGTTCAAAAGAAGCCTGGCACCAGCACTAGAAAATACAGTATATTAAATAATCCTTTATAATGAAAAGAGGATCTGACCAGATGACCTTGAGGGATCCTCCCCTTGCCTGGTTTGTAACATGCAAGGGTTTAGCAGATAAAAATGCAATTAAAACAGGCTGAGGTAATGTATGAAGTAGTCAGATTGTGTGTGAAGATACAGCATTTATATAAATATATATACATGTACCAGAAATTAGTCACAAAGCTCCCTGGGGAGCTTAGGCAAGCTTATGGCTGGGGCAGTAGACATGCTCCAGAAAATTAACATCAAGAACTACAGGATACTTTAAAAGGGTTCTCAAATAGCTTCCTGTATACCCACCTCCTAAAATATGAGTAGAGGCTATGTTTTCATTTCTGGGTTTTTTGAAGGTGTTGGAAAGATGAACAAAATGGATAATTTCATGTGTATCTGTAAATTATCCTATGGGGACTTGTAAGGAACACACACAGTTTGCTAATTTGTGCAGGACAGGATGGGTGTTTAGTGCATGCAAAAAGTGTCTGAGTTTTGGTTTTCAAATTAATTTCTCAATAATTAGACAGTATCTCTGCCTCCTGTGAATTGAATCAAAGAGCTCATGGATCACAAGTGTCTCAGTGGATGAGACAACACTCTAAGAGGGATTTATCTTTCTTTTTTCTTTTTCCATCAGTCTTATTTCAAGCAATAAACTTTGCATTTCAATTAAAACACCTCTGTGCTGAGCTTTTCTTTACATTTTCAGTTAGGTACCATAAATAATTTCCAGAACAACCAAAAACCCCACCCACATCCAAATGCATTGGAAAAGCCTTCCTCAAATCCAGCACAAAAACCCCAGCCCTGTTCCCATTTCTTCTGGTGCTTGAGCCTTTACTTTTCAAAATGCTGTCTCTGAGGAAGTGACATAGCATGGAGAGTTTCCAAAAAGCTGAGCTTCAAACTGAAGCTAACAGAGCTGCAGGTGCTGTGCACCTCCACCCACTGGGAACTTGTTAATCCAAGCTCAACTTCTTTCTAGCTCAACACCTCCCACAAGGAAATGCAAGATTCCTCCTTTCCCTTAAGCTTGCCTGCACATAAATCTCCAGCAAGGACAGTCTGCATCATCTCCCAACACTATTCCTGAGCTGCTGATGTTCCAGTGAAGGTTTCTGACCTGACAATCCAGGTTTGGTATGAGTTCAGGTCTCCTCTGCTATTCCAGCCAGGTCTTCTCCCAAAAGCTGCACCGTGGCGTTGATCAGGTACAGCTGCATTTAGGCAAATTGCAGCTTATTACACATCATTCCCTCACTCATCTGGAGGGCAGCTCTTTCATCTCACAGCCACCATTTGGACACAGACTTCAAGCAGGAGCTCAGTGCCCAGAGGGCTCCTGAAATCAGAGGGGCTGTTTAACTTGCACTGCAGGATAAGTGCACATGTAATGAGCAGCTATCCTGTAAATGCTGTTCTGCAGCAGAAAAAAGGAAGGCACAACTGAATTCTTTTCACAGAGAACTGGAGTTTTATTCAACTTTAGACAGTGTAACTTTTCAAAATTTTTTATATCTCTGTACTTGATACAGGGTAAAATTTAATATCTGCTGTGGCAACATTCACCATAGCTTGCTGAGTCAGTTCTGGTTTAAATATTTAGCTTTCATTATACTTGAGGTAGGTGTTTGGTGGATAGACCCCTATTTAAATTGAATCCTTGAATTTTTTGCTGCAGATTTGCTCCTCATTATTCCAAAGCCAGCAAAAGGATGGGGTTGAGAAGGTAGTGGATTTTTGGCTTACAAACTGTGTTTCATTGTCTTCATCTGGCATTACCATGACTGGTGAAACCACAGGTCAGATTTGTAGAGCAGGCAGGGAACAATTTGTGAATTGCAGGGGACATCCAGAGGTGTCATGGACATCAAGAGGATGTTCATGTTCCACCAGCATGTCTCATCTGGCCTCAACTAACCTCCCACAGTAACCAGGTATGAACAACCTGATGATCAGAGATTGCATTTCTTCCAGTCCTGAAACAGATTTCGGCCATGAGGATTGAGTTTTGACTCTTCCAAAAGCTATGCTTAAGATTTTTGAGGGTTTGATTATAGTCCTTTATGAGAGAGAAGAAGACAGACATAATCCATGACTTACCAGCCCTGCTGTTCCTGCAAACAGAGTGCTAAGGAGGTTTCTTCTGTCACCAAAACCCCACAGAATATGGATGCACAAATCCATACCTTCACCTTCTTCAGTCTCACAGCTCTGTTGCATTCAGACATTCACTTTGATCACTGCCTAACAGATTATAACCTAATAATAATAATAATAATAATAATAATAATATAAATCTACTGTGCATTTCTCAAGTAGAATTAAAGCACAGAATTTGGAAGCCTTTCAAGTAACACATTTTGTTTGCATTTTTATGAAGGGTTTTATTGATCACAATTAATTTGGTAGCACAGTTTGCAAGTCAAGTATAAGGGTGCTGAAGAGGAAACCAAATACATTTGTAGTTTTTATTTTGGAAAACCCTATGGAGAGCTCACCAAAAAAAAAAAAATCAGACTTGTCTCTGCATCTGTAGAGATGCTGCTGGAAGTAAAGGAAAAAACATTATGTGGACATGAGAGGGAAGAATGTGTTATCCCATGACCCAGGTAAGTATGTGTTTAAATGCTGTAGTTTAAAAAAAAACAAAAGCAAAGAAGGCCCTGTGCTACACAGAAAAAAAAAAAAAGCCACAGCCATGAGAATAAAAGGTTAATGTTTGTTTAACATGCTGCTGCTCAGACTTTGACCACCAGCTTCCTCAATTTTCTTTTCTCCCTTGTTCAAATGCTGCTTTTGTTTTTACCAACTTGAGCTGCTGTAGTGAACATCAACCCTCTCCTAACAACACAGCCCTCTCTGACCCCACATCAGCACACAGCCCCCCAGCTGAATACAGCTAATTGGTATTTATTCTTTGTTATCAAGCCTCTGCCAACCAAAAGCATATTTGAAAAATGCCTCCTGATGAAATGACACTGCTGCAAAACTACATGTTGGGCAGAAGGATGGATGCTACCTTTCCTGAAGGAGATCAGTGCATGCTGGCTTTAAGAGCTTTAGTTTCACATGAATTGAGCCTGATGTTGCATAAAAATTTCTCATGTTGCAGTCCAAGATAAGGCAGCCTCTCCTATACACCCATTCTGCTGCCTTAATACTTTCTAGGAAAAATTAATAAATAAATGCCTAGCCCAGGCTTTATCCATCTCCAAAGATCAGTGGTCTGCTCAGAGCATCTGCAAGAGCAGTAACTGTTGAGACATTAAAATATCCTGTGTTTGCATTGCCTACAACAACATGCTGGTCATTACTAAATTTTATAGCTTGTAATCCCAATAACGTTTAAAGACACAGAGCTTTTGAAAAAAAAAAAAAGTTCTTTTCTAAAAATGACAGCTGTATGCTGCCTATTCATAGCTGCAACTTGTTTGCTCAATTTATGAATGAATAATTCTTTAGGAGAGTTAAGACTCCAGTTTTGGATATCTGTGTACATTCTCTACATTTCATGCTACTTTGTCAGTCAGCAATATTTTACAGTCTGCCCAGAATTTTAAGCTATCTCAGGAACTGGCAGAAATCCAGCCTGTATTTTAGAAGTGCATTGATCTATGACACACTCACACCAGACATACTGGATCTGGAGAATTGGACCAGGCTCTTCTCACAGCAACCTCTGTTACATGAATCCCTCAGGAGGGTCACAGGGAGAGAGTCTTCAAAGCCTCACAAAACTTTTCTGGCAATGCCATCCTTGTAGGAAAAAAAAAAATATGTTCTTAACTTTATGAATTAATGTATTAAATTACTCAAATATTTTGTACTGAAAGAAGAATTCTGGTTTATATTCTGTGGAATTACTGTTTTAGTAATTCCTGAGTTCACTGTTTTGGTGTCACATATCTGTATTTATTAACTTTAGTGTAAGAAAGTGAGAAATCGAGTTTTTCTTACACCAAACAGAATAAATCCAGGATCCCTTCCCCAGTGTTAAAATTTATTATTGCCCTTCAACTCATGCAGTCATTTTCACTAGATATTCAAGGGGAAAAAAAAACATTTGCAAAACATCCAAGAAATGACAGTATCCCAGGTGAGAGTTTACTTGAGGCACAGTGGACTCAGACTCCTGGGTCTTGTTTGCACAGGCATCAAAACACCAGCGTGCCTTTGCTGCCAGCCTCCTGTGCCAACCTGGCTGTCACCTCCTTCTCTTGTCTCTCAGCTTCTCTTTTTCCTGAGGAAGTCCAAAATGTCAGGAGCTTGAATAAAAAGGCAGATGTGAATTTCACCATGACCACCAGCTCTACAGCCCTAATTGAGTCACAAACCCTCCCTTTAGCTGCATTTTTGCACACACACAAAGGCATCCTGCACAAAGCGTGAAGACAAGCTGGTGCAGCAATTTTTACTCTTTTACCTCACTTCTTTGTTTTGGTACAGTGCCATGAATAATTCCCAAATGGGAAAAAAAACTCCTAGTTTGTTAATTCTTTTAAACAGAAAATTAATGTTGATAACAGCAGGCTTCACAGAAGCTCACAACCTCAAAAATCTTGAAAATGTGGTGACATTTCCACCGTTCCACTTGGCTTCGGTTTGGTTTGATAGGGGCTATCTGATTCTTCCTCAGAAGTTAATGAGTGCCTGTAACAGCAAGTGAAAAAGAAACATGAACTGGAAAAGAGCCTCTGTCTGGTTTCTTGTCTTGCTGTTGTCAGGGAAACAGCTTCCCCATCAATGGATGGCATGGGGTCGGACCAGCTGCTTCCTCCCAGGGCTGGCTCCCCGACATCACAAGGCTGCACTGAACAGATTAGAAACAAAACTGAATAAATGCACATCTCTCTGAAAAAGACCAGTTGAAACAAAGCTCAGCAGAGTTACGGATCTTCTAATTATGTCTTTTGAGCACGACACCACAAGAACTGTCTCTGAGAGACACCATAAATCCGAGATACCGACAAAACATGGTCATTAAAGATCCCATGCCATCTTTTCATAAGATTAAACACATTGTTAGTCTCACTGCCTTGGCTGTGCTCCAAGTTGAATAATTGCATTCTGGATAACATACCTAAATTCCCCTGCCACTTAAGCACGACAAGATGGTTTTTATTGCTTCCTTTTGTAAAGCACCAGGGGTCATTGCTGGTGCATTTTAGTGGCTTTATGCCACCAAATGCCCGGGAGATGTGACACACTCATTCCCAGGATGACACAAACAAACAAATTCATAATTCCATGCATAACAAATAATACAGTCTGCTACACAAAAGTCTGTTTCACATATGAACACACCAGGGTTTGCACAAAGATGATAATAATAAAGCTAGACATGATTAATGAAAGATTAAAAAATTATGGAGAAGCTGTAGGGAACATGTGCTCTCTACAATTTTTGATACACCCCGAGGATTTAGTTAGATTTCATTTCTGACATTTCTTCAGGTCTCTACATTACTCTTTACTATTTGGAATATGAATTTAGTTTCTATTTCATGACAGTGTTCCGGGAACATGCGTTAAATTTTTTATTAAAACCTAATTAATTTTACATTTTGCCTTGGTCATCAAGCGTGGCCAGTGATACAAGACAAGTAAATTCCCTTCCTGACTCCCTGCCTGGGGGCTTAGGTATCACCAGAACCTGGACAGGCTCCTTCACCCATGGAAATCTCATGAGCTTTAGTAAGACCAAGCGCAAGGTGCTGCACCTGGGTTGGGGCAAACCTGGTATCAACACAGGCTGAGGGATGAACAGATCAAGAGCAGCCCTGCCCCAAAGAACTTGGGGGTGCTGGTAGATGGGGGACTTGGGGATGGCCACATATGGGGATGGCCACGTGTGCTGGCAGCCCAGAGAGCCAAAGGTGTGCTGGGCTGCAGCAGGAGCACCGTGGGCAGCAGGGCAGGGAGGGGATTCTGCCCCTCTGCTCCTCTGGAATATTGCATCCAGCTCTGGTCTCCCAGCACAGGAAGGACAGGGAGCTGCTGGAGCCACTCCAGAGGAGGCCACCAAGATGATCTGAGGGATGGAACACCTCTCTGGCAAAGAAAGGCTGAGAGAGTTGGGGTTATTCAGCCTGGAGAAGAGAAAGCTTTGGGGTGATCTAACTGTGGCCTTTCAGTGCCTGAAGAGAGCCTAGAAGGGAGATGGAGAGGGACTCCTTACAAAGGTTTGTACTGATAGGCAGGAAGGAATGGCATTAAGCTGGGAGATGGAAGGTTTAGATTAGATATTAGGAAAAAGTTCTTTACTGTTAGCCTGGGAAGGCACTAGAACAGGTTGCCCAGAGAGGCTGTGGATGCCCCACCCATGGGAAGCGTTCAAGGCCAGGCTGGATGGGGCTTTGAGCTACTTGGTCTAGTGGAAAGTGTCCCAGCCTATGACAGGAGGGTTCAGCTAGATGAACTTTAGGGTCCCTTCTAATCCAAAGCAATCTGTGATTAAATAAAAAGAAACCTTGACAAAGCCAAAAATTAAAATAAACTGCTACATCTTTGATTAATTTACAATATTTATGTTTACATATTTGCTTTGCTCCTAGTGCTTAAATCACTTGAAATACAAGAACTGCTCTCTTATAAATTGTCCAATATGAGTATAAGAAGTTTGTTTGTTTGCTTTCTTCCCCAGTAGACCCCCTACCCTGCTTTCATTCATCCTGGGATAGAAAATGGCAGTGAAGTAGTCTAGACTTCCATAATTGCCAACAGGATCACAATCTGTCCCTGGTTTTCCCTTTCTCTACTGTGACACATTCTGTTCTTTAACTAGGCTCATGATGAGATGTAATTTGAATTTACAGCATGGAAAAGAATCCCCAAGCACATTAGAAACTCATCTGCCAACTGCACACAGCGATTGTTCCTCTCATTTCTGAAACACAACCACTTCTGCTGCGAAGCAAACTGACTTTTAATGGCATTGCAACTGTTTAAGATGGAGAAGAAGATAGACACCATATCCAGTGACAATATCCAGGAGATTTTCAAGCTGATCCACACTCCTTCAGTGGCTCTCCTGGAGCTCTTCCTGATGGTCTGTGGAAAGCTGCCTCAGTGTATTGTGCAGAACCCTTCTCCAGTTGTTTCAACCAGAATCCCAGAAGGTCTTTGGAAAGTGGAGGCTGCCTGTTTTATGTTTGACCCCATGTGGAAATGCTGCATCCAGACATAGGGGCAAAAAAAAAAAAAAAAAGAAATTTTTTTACAAGATGAGAAAGTATAAAAAGTGCAAATGTAATGCATGAAGGAATATTAGAGAATGGCACAAGCTAGGGGATTATTCATGTCTGACTTTCTAGAACACGTCCATTAGGCATCCATGAAATCCTGTAGTATTTTTCCCCACTCCAACAATTAACTCCAGGAAATAATTTTGAAGTCCCAGAGAAACCAATTAAAAGGTGTTCTTGAACTGAGGCTTGAGTCACAATTAAGTTTGATAAGACTTTCTCATACAGTAGACTGAGTTATTAAAAGAAATAAAAAGAGTCACCAGAAATGACATTTTACTCTCATTTTGGCAGCAACAAATCACTCTGGTATACGAATGGACCCCAAGATCAGTGACCACAGCATGTGCAGATATTTTCTATAGCCAGAAGAGGCCTTTTGCATATGTCTCACAGTGCTTCCCTTGCTTTGGTTGCATGCATGGAGAACTTGGCTGCATGGAAGACAGGGTTTTGCAGGCATACTTGAGGGGAATGCCAACAGAAATGCAAGACATATAATTGCACAGCAACTGAATTTTCTAGGATGCAGCAAGTTATAGAAGCAATAAAAAAAAAAAAATCAGAAAAATAAAGAGCTACATGTCATCCTTCCCCCAAGGAAGCCAAGGTTTGAATACGTGAGGATTAGCAACGAGCTGAGGAAGGAGCAATGAGGAGAAGCTACACACTGAAAAATCAGTCAAAAGAACAAATCCTTCTTTTGAAAACACAAAACCTACCACAGCTGGCAGGAAGGAGACTATCAAGGACTATGCACAAGACAACCTCTTACTGCCAGGCAGCAAAAAGCCGTCGTTTCCCCATCACTGAGGACCTTTGTGCCACACAGGGAATATCCCTGAGGGAAGCAGAGCTTCCATTGCACCGAGTTATGGCATCCAGGGAAATGCTGAATCAAAGCTAATCCCAGCTACTTGTAGGTCTGTGACTTGGCAATTGATGATTTTGAGGGCATGCCACTCTTGACTGAGCAGAAACAAAGTCCCTCTAAGCCCATAGAAAACCAGATCAGCTTGTGGTCCCTGATTCCTCCAGGTGTGCCTCACTCTGTATTCCTTTTCTTAATGTGCAAAAGGACAAACATGAACTTATCCTCAGACCTGGAACCCCTTCAATTGCAGCCCCCAGTGCTGCTCTCAGACCTGGCTTTACCCCTGCCCCAGAGGTGGGACAGTAGCAGCAGAGAGATGACCAAGGCTGCAGGGTTCACTCTGTTGTTTGCTGCTGGCTCTGCCTCTGCTGTTCAGGGGACAGGACTGGGTCTCAACCCATCAGTTTATATTTTACAGTCTCTTCATAATAACAAGTGGTAGACAAAATTCAGATTTTATGTTGCCCAGGGACTTAGAACAAAATGTGATATCAGGAAATCTATCTCTCTACCCATATCTGAATCCTTCCCATAGGTTGGCTGATGGATTAAACAATAGGAGAAAAGGGTTTTTTGGTACTTTTAAACTAAATTTGTAGCAAGATTCGACATGGAATCTGCTTGTCAGAAAATGCTGTGTCATCCACTTTAAAAGAAATTAAGTCTGCAATGGTAATTTTTGTCAGGGTTTTAACAATCCATAAAAAACATTTTATCAGTTTCAATAATACAGCCAATGCCTTTTTACTAGGTAATTTGTGCAATTTGCAAAATTCTCAGCCTTAAAATCCAGAGGGAAAGTGTGCAACTCATTCAACACCTTCTAGGTTGGGAAAGCAAATGGTGGAGAAAAAACCAACTGCAATTTATCACTTCCTAAAAAAAAAACTTTGTTTGATTGGCTAATTATTTTAACATTCACTTTTCTACAGCTAAGAACACTGCAACAGGTCTTACATATTTTCACTCATGCTGTAAAGGAATTTATTAGCTGACAGCCACATTGCTATCACAGTTAAAAACTGCACCACACATGGCCATGAAAGTAACACCATAAAATAAATAATATAGCTCTAATATCACTGGGAAAACAATCTTTGTGAAAGACTACTGATAGAAAATATCTTCATCATACTTTCACCTTTACTACAAAAGTCAAATAATGAATATACATCTGTTCATTTCTCTTCAAAGTCTAAAATGTAAAGGGAAACAGTCAGGGCCCTATTCTGACTTGTAGATTAATCCCCATTTTATGCAGCCACTTAAGGAAGAACTAACTTTCAAACCTTAATTTTCTTAACTCCACACAAATCACCCCTGAGTAAATCAGAATGGCCATAATATACAAAATTATCTTGGGATCAAATCTGCACTGAATCTCTACTGGGATTCAAAATATTTTATTTTCACTTTATTTCCACTCTTCTCATGTCACTTCTCGTTTTAGATTTGCCCCCAAAGGAATATGTTGCTATATTTTACCTATTCTTAGAACACGTTCCTCACTAGAGAAAATTAAGAAGTCCCAGGAGAGGTTGTGCTGGGACATTTCCACATGAATCTTTTGTAGCCTGGAGGTTTGAAGAGCTGAAGGCATGTAGTGTTAAGTGGATGGAGCTTCCCATTGCTTATCAGAGAACTGAAAGGAAAGCCACAGATCCATGTCACTCAGATGTTATCCAGTGGCCTCCTTTGGGCAAGGTCTGGAAAATCCTCAGCTCCAGGAAGCTGACTGTGGAGTCTGCCCACCAAGAGAGAACTATAAACCTTCCCCAGGAAGCCTGGTGTGGCTCTGAATTTAAGTTTTGATGCAATGCTTAGGTCTCTGAGGTCAGTGAGGTTTAGAGGAGCCCTCCTGGACTGCAGCAAAGGCCCAGATTCAGATTGATTTATTTTGCTGGAGCTCTCTCTGTATTCCACTCCCACTCTATTTGAGGTCTAGAGTTATCCTGGCAGGTTTTAATTAGCCAGGAGCAGTCTAAGCAGATCATCTTTTCCCAGTATCTAAATAGCTTTTTTTTTATCTCCTTTATCCTATTCCTGAGTCTTATTGTACCTCAGCATTGATATAAAGCCCAGCAGTTATACCCTGGGGAATCTGTCTCCATCTGCTCTCCTGCACCCCACCACATCCTTGTGCAGCTTGGTAGCACAGCTACCATCCTTCCACTCTGCAAGATTTAACAGTATTTTCCATTTGTGGATGATAATTTCTTTTTTTAAATCATGTTCTCCCCCCCCCCCCCCCCATTTCTACATCTCTAGCTATGTAATATCAGTTTCAGTTTTCCATCTCAGAGGACAAGAACCATACTAATCCCCTAAACCAAAATTTTTTCCTGATTCTCAAGAATTCTGCTTGTGTTTACTCACTTTGAAAACTTGGCTTAACTGTCCAAAATCACATGTTAGAGAGTTTCTGTTAAGAATGAAGGAAATCCTGACCAATATCTCCCTCTCAGTCTCCCCCCTTGTCATACATGCACCTGCCCACAGCCCCAGAATAACCCATAACACAGAAATAGCAACCACCTCTAAAAGACAATGAAACAAAGCCTGTTTTACAGGACCATCACCAAATGAGAGAGATTTTTTTCTAGTGAAATTGAAGCTTCAAAGCCCTGATGTAAATTGACCCATCCCACAATCAAAACAGGACTGAGAGGAGAGCAATAAAGACAAAAAAGAAAAGAGTAGAAAGTGCTAATGCAACAACCAAAAGGCAGAGCACCATTTTCTCTTTCTCATTTGCTGTGGTGGAACAGAAAGCTTTAAGGATGAAAAGGATTGGTACCCACTGCAAGGCACTGAGTGGTGTGGACAGAGATGTGCTGAGCATTGTTACTCAGCAAAACAAACTGAGTGTCAACATCTGGCTGCTGCTTTTTGCTGGAGAGCACTGAACCTGCCCAGTGCAGTTTCTGTTGCAGAGGGGAGTTGCACTCATTTGCTTTCCCTTGCTTCACTCAAAAAAAATAAAAATCAATTGAATGAAAGGTGATTTAAATTAAAAGTCAAGTGAGCCAAGCTGAAACAAAAGGAGAGTTCTGGCAGTTCAGCATACACAATTTCTTAATCTGTGTGTGAGAAGCATCTCTCAGGGCAAGCACAACAGTTAACATTAATGTGTCTACATTGCAGACTGCAGTACATTGTCAGACCAGAGCTGACTTTAAACTTGTTTCCTAGGTGCTGGAGACAGTGTTGTCATGATATTAGAGAGCTCTGGAAGAGTTATTTTACCACAGTTCTCTGAACAGACAGAGCCCAAGGACTGCAGGGTAAGATCAAGAGGCTGCAAGTCTGTTCAAACACCAAGCAAGCAGGTCCTTTTCATGAACAGGGAATTTATTAACGAGCTTAATACATGCAGCTGACAAATATATTATTGTTTCCTTTACAGTGGCATCTAGAGAGGCCTTTGGCTGAGATAAGGACTCCCAGCTGTGCTAAACATTATGTAGGCATAGAGCAAAAGACAGGCTCCATTCAGAGAAGCCTGCAATGTACAAAGGCACCGTGCAACTGTGGCTTGGTTCTGCCTGTCAGCAACACTGCTGTTTAAAGCCTGGATTTCTCATCTGCATCTTGGAGCAACAACTTGAGGATTCCATGTAAAAACACTGTTTTGACAACTTGATGCTCTATTATACCCACCAGACCCCCTAAACACTGACTTGGATGGCACATTAGTTAAATGCACATAAGTCTAAAATCTGTGTATTTCTTTCTCACAGTATTAAAAACTGTAATGCTAACTCAGGTGCTAGTTAGCCTATTCTGCTTCACACAGCTCTGTGTCAGACTTCTACAATAAACCATGTGATGACTCATAAATATCTCAAACATTTCCCTGGGTGCTCAGTATTTTATTACATGGATGCCAATTATGTTTGAGCAGCAGACTGCACAAGCCTGAAGAGTCATCTATTATATGAATGCTTCCATTGATTCCTTTACTACAGAGGGTTCTGCTTTCATATATCATACTGAATAGGATTTGTTTCCACAGGCATTGGGGGTAAGCTGTTGGTGAAAGTGCTTTCACAGGTTACAGGCACCACCACTGTGCTCAACCTTACTCAAAGATTTCTCAGGCTTCGAATAATACATCTTCCCCTCACCCCAGCACCTTTCTCTTTTAAAGCAAACTCTGCCATAAGGAAAAAAAAATAACCAATTTTGCAGATAAAAAGTGATAGTCATTGTGCTCAACACAATCTAACTGGATTGACTTAAAGAAAGGAGCTTGAAAAAAGCAGCATGAACAGCAGGTTGTCCTCTAAAAATATCCAGTTCATGGAGCACTCAGTAATGAAAAGCATCCAGCTCATGCAGATGTATACAATATAGGACCCTGAGGTACAAAACACACTGAAATCAGATAATCAGGTCTGGATATTATAGTGCTCTGCTTTTTGAAAGAAAATATTCAGAACTGGCAAACAAGGACATTTCTAAGTTACATGTTAGTGCCACGTGGTCAAGGCAACACTGAAACCACAAAAATATTCAGACACCTGTTCTTGAAACACTGACATTTATCCCTCATAAACATCACAAACCTGTTTTTAACAACTCAGGGGCTGTTGAAGTAGGAATGCCTGCTGGAGCATGGGGCACCAGGCAGGAACTAAGCCCCATGAGGCAAGTGTGAGAACAGAGCCCACACAGCCACAGCATTGCCACCATTAAAAACCCTGCAGATACCTCCAAGATGTTACAGACAGGCCCAACACATCTCCTGGACTGTCTGTGCCATGCCAAGGGAGAGGCTTCTCTTCCTGATCTGGCTGCTGAGTGAGTGATTAAAGTATTCCTTCCTTTCTCCTCCTCCTTTGAGCTGGGTCTCCAGCTGCCACTGTCACCTCAGCATCCTTTTAAGATATGTTAGCAATGCTAAAATGGGTTCATGGGCTGCTCTTTTTAGGTCTTCAACCTGGTGCAATGGATTGTTGCCTGAAATGTGCAGCAATTTTGGCTCCAGTAAACTAAAGATTTCCTGTCAAAGGGATTAGAAGTTTAGACCAACCCATACTGCCCCTCTAAAGTGAGCTGCTAAGGAGAAACAGGAGCATAAATACCATAAAGTTACTGGCAAATGGGGTCAGGAATTTGAAGACCATGAAGAGCTCTCTTCCTCCACTTATGGGGAGACAGTGGTGCTCAGTTCAGACTGGGATGAGACTGTCCTAAATGCAAGTCAGAGAAAAGCACAAGATGGCAGATGGGAACTTCATTTTATATCTGGGAGACTGAAACAAAATTGATGCTTTATTTGCATGCATTTGTAGCCTGCAAGCCTGATGAGAGGCACACAATAAAAAAAAATTAATCACTGTCATATTTTTGCCTGACTGATCTGTCTGACTTCACTAGAATGACATGGCTTGTTTTAAAATGTCATTTTAAAGTGGAAAAATAATCTTTTTTTTTTTTTTTCTGTAGTTTGCTTTGAATGAACCAAGGCTTTGGGGGTGAAGTCTACTACTAAATAACAATTATCATTTCTTGTCCAGTGTCTCCTGCACATTTATGCAGAACCTCTCTGTATTGCTGACACAATATACAAAGCTCTTGGAACTATCACTCATCTATATGCCATAGCCACCTTCCTGCTGGTTTTTTGGGGTCCTAGTCTTCTGTAAAAAAATTCCCAAATAATCTTATGCCCACCCAGCTTCCTTTTCCATTTCTTAGACTATTTACCTTGCCTCCCCAATACCAATATTTATGTAACTTTTCCTCACAGAGCCAGTCTGAAGCACTAACGGGTGCTTCCCTGCTGTTTCTTCTCATTTTATCACTTTATCTCCTGTAGCTGTCCTGACACAAATTATTTTCTGTCTGCCTTTATTCTGCCCCAGTCCTTCGTACCATTAACTCTACTGACACTTTTTTTTTCCCCTTCCTTCTAGAAATACCTTTGAGCTTGGCTGGTGTCTGCAAGCCCAGCATCCACAGCAAAGAAAAATTTTTTCCCACTAGAGAGAGGCCACTGATGCTCAGCTTTGTCGTGGCTTGTCTGGTCCATGCAAATCCTAAAAACAGTGTATGGCCTCTGTGCCTTTTCAGCATTTTGAAAGTAATACAGAGAAGGCAAACACTAGTGAGACAGTTTTCATGTGAGATAGTGAAAAATCAGTTTTTGTTGGTCATAAAGGCACTTTTAGAGGCCACACTGGGCCAAGGGTCTGTCTGTCATGTTCTCCCCTGCTCAGAGTTCTGTGGCAGTCAGTTTTACTGAAAGTCCCTGCACAGCAGTCTGCAAATACTTTATAAAGCCATAAAAGCCCAGGTTGGAAAATGCCAGATATTTACTCAGCTTGTTTCTTCTACCTGGTCAAGGCCAGGCTCAGTTCTACCTCCTCCAGACACTCAGAGAGGGCTCCTATTGAAAGGCACATTGAAAGGCCAGCACTCCCACAACATTTCCCTCTTTAGAAACAGGAAACAGGGAGAGCTGCCCAAAGCATGAATCAAAAATGAAGTGGTTGAAGATGCATCCACTCACCACATCTACACCACACAGGGAAAACAAAGGACTGCAAGTTAAGAGGAGAATAATTGGTGTGAGAGGCATGAAGTTAATGCTTCCCTAAGGAGTCAGATTCTGTGCATGTTTCTGCTACAGCATTTATACCAAGACCAAGCAAATCACGTAAAATCAATTGTTTGCTGAGAAATCACTGAGATCTACAAAGCACCTAAATATCTTTGCCTGCAGTGAATAAGTGTGTAAAGAACTTGAGGAAAATGTACTTAACTCTGTGTGTCCACTTCCTAAGCAGTCACCTGAAAATTGCTGGATCTAATTGGCAGAAATGCTGAGAACTCACAGACCCAATAGACAACAAAAAAAAACATTATCTCACTTTTATGAACAGATGGTGTTTCATATTGGTTGAATAAACAATCAACAACTGGTGGGCCCTTCTTGCCTTTAACCTCTTATCTGAATTCCCAGTCTGTAAAACAGAAACTTTGTCTTGACTTTATCCCCACACCACCTCCAGGTTAATTTGAAGATAAAATTGACATCTATAAGGCATTCAGACACTGCACTGAGGAGCATCATGGAAAAATCTATCCATGGGATTATTAATAGTTTTTCCATCATTGTACATGTCCTCATTAATAAGTAATCAAGCACTGCTCACCTTTTCTACCAGAACAGAAAGAGGTCCTACAGGAGGTGTGATTAAAGGCTGAATCATAATTCATGCACACAAGAGGACCACATTGCAGCAGTCAGGGCAGTTTCTCCTTCACAGAAAACTGAGAAATCTGTACACAATTGTAGGGGGAAGGAAAAAATCACTTCTAGGAAAACCAGATGTTTTAAACTGTGGACTTGCTGTAACTTGGGCCTCATTTTTTCTACTTTGTTTATGTCTACATGCCCACAGGGAAGCTGCTGGTAGCTTAGCTTATTCTGAAGATATAGTGAAACATGTAGAAAGTGTAGTGACTTTCTTGCCCTGTAATAGGTTGTGCTAATTAATCCTTGGGTGTCAGGAATTCTTTTAAAGGTAGCATATAGTATAGGTAGCATACTATAAAAAAAGTACCTTTTATAGGTAGCATATATAAAAAAGATTTTCTATAAATTAGCATGTCCTTAAAAATCTGCAAAATTGTTTATTCTGCAAGAGCATGGGGTGAGGGTGGAGGGAAGTTATTATGTGGCCAATATTCTGGGTAACACTCAAAACATGGCTCACTGCTTAAGAGTGAGGAAACTTCTGTCAAACTTCTGTAATTGCACCAGACTTTGACATTGTCAGGATTTATGTTTTACAAATCCAGTAAAATGGCAAAGGGAATGGAGAAAACAAAAATGAGCAACTTATCATGTCATGGAATGCAGTTTTATGGTGAGTGTCTTGGTCATGCAGCTGAGCATATAATTTATAGGGGGTACTGGATTAGACTTTCTGAAACTTTCAACTGCAAAACATGCCTTGAATAAATCCAGGTGCTTCCTGCAACCCAAACTGTAGTAAAATGTTGGCTGCAGAGAACTGAGAGTTTGGAGTATTTTTTCCAAATATGGCTTACAAACCAGCACAAGTCCACACACAGCTGTTGAAAGCTAGAAACTCAACTCTTCTGTGACTAAAAATGCATCAAGAATCTTCATCAGGCATTAAAAGCCCATGAGCCCTCTCCAACTGCTTGTGAGTCAAATACCCCAGCAAAAAACATCTGTAATTAGGATCTGCCTTTCAATAAAAGGAATCCCAGGTGCATGGGAATAGCACTGTGTGATCCAGCCACTGTCAGCAGTGCAGGTGCCTGCTGGTTTGCACACTGTTTGTACCTGGGCAGGATGTGCCATGGCAATCACACAGCAAGCCCACACACTCTCTGCAGAGTACAGTGGTTCTGCTGACAGCAGAACAGCATTCAAGTTATTGTTTGTTAACATAAAAGACATTAGTGATGATCTCAGTCCCTTGAGAGGAAGATTACAACAAGGCAGGGCTCCTCAGCTGCTGCTATCAGGAATGACCCCACTGGATCTGTCTAAGGAGGACAAAGAGTTGGTGGGACAGACATATTTTCACAGAATAAGCTGAGTTGGAAGGGATCCACAAGGATCATCAAGTCCAACTATACAGCATCATCCCCAAGAGTCACACCAAGTGCATTTTGTCCAAACCCTCCTTGAGCTCTGTCAGGCTCAGTGCTGTGACCACTGCCCTTGTGGACAACCAACCACCCTCTGAGTAAAGAACCTTTTCCTGATATGCAAACTAAATCTCCCCCTGAACAGCTTCAGGCTGTTCCCTCAGGTCCTCAGGGTCACCAGAGAGCAGAGATCAGTGCCTGTCCCTCCTCTTCCCCTCTCAAGGAAGTTGTGACTGCACTGAGGTCTCCCCTCAGTCTCCTCCAGGCTGAACAGACCAAGTGCCCTCAGCTGCTCCTCACACAGCTTCCCCTCAAGGCCCTTCACCATCNTTTCCATGGCACTGCTCTCCAGCATTTCATTCCCCACTCTATGCACACAGCCAGGGCTGCCCCATCCCAGGTGCAGACTCTGGCACTTCCCCTTGTTGAACTCCCCGTGCTTGGTGATTGTCTGTCACCGTGGGATGACACACAAACAACATGGGCAGTCCTGTTCAAAATAAACTAAAAAACTCTTGATTAAAACATCTGACTCCATATATAAATCTTTCTGAAATGCCAGTGTCATTGGAGGGTGACAGTGCCACCTCCTCAATGCCACTGGGCAACCCAACAGCCCATCAGGTTGCTCGTCCCCCATAAAGGAATGAAAAACAATAAGTTATTTACATAAAGGTTGTTAGAAAGTTCTGTGTAAGAAATGCAAACATTAGAGGGCTTGGTAAAACCTGAGAAAATCAGGGCAACAATTGCCCAGTCCTCTCGTTTGGCCAGGTCTCTCTCCAGGGCCTCCCTGCCTTTGATGCAGTTTTAAACACATTTTCAATCACTCAACAACAGCTTACATTTTTCTTTAAGAGCTAACCACCAAACCTGGATGGTACAGTTCTCAAGACTGAGGTCTTTGGAAGAAATAAGATCAAACGAGAGCTACTCCTATTTCAGGTTTTTAAGGAATAATTTCCACCCATCCTTCCCAACCACAGCTTTTATCTACTTACATACTGACTACACACATGAGGAAACTGCAAAGAGCAGATTGAAATCAGATGCCAAACCTGATATGAAGGCACCACATGCATCTGAGGAAGGATGTGTGTAGTAGAATATGCTTAAAGAAGAATTCTATAACATGTGAATTACATAAAGGACAAATATCTGCCTCTGAAGATTAATAGACTCATAGTCTGTGAATGACCTCTACTCTCTCAGTGGTAGCTACAATATATTCTTGCCTCTCAGCTGACATGCTCCTTTTTGGAGTGTCAGCTTTCCTGCACATGCTGATTTTCCATCCTCCTAACTAGTTCTGATGGCTTGTCCCTCCTGCTACAGCTCACAGTTGGTTATTTTGAAGACCCTTGCTGTGAAGGGTCCTTGCCTAGGAAGGGCACCATTGCTATAATGACATTTTGCTTTTTAGTGTCCTCACCTATAAAACAGAGACAGTTCAGCTCAGGGCTCTGTGGTTCTGTTTGTTGGGGTTAAAAAGGCACCTAGAGCATCCTAGATAGCAGATAGGTGCTGTGAATTAATATTTTTAGGTTTCACTATATATATATATCTACTTTCATTCCCTTTGCCACACAAAACTGTTTTGAAGAGGAGCTGTTCCTTCCACAAGAGCAGTTTTCACTATTCACCACCTATTTTCCTCCTACTCAGAAGCTGGAAGCTGGTGGAAGTAGACTTAATCACAGATATCTTCCCAGTAAAATATCAAGAACAGTAAAACAGGTATCATCCCAGTAAAACATCAAGAACAAGGAGCCAAGAAGTCAAGAACAGTTCCCAAGAACCCACAGCTCAAAATTTATATGTATAAAATCTTCCAAACAGTAAAAAGACCACCTTTTTTTTTTTAACTAAGAGAAAGGTCTCTTAGTTGGAGAAGATCTTCACAGTGTGTAATTCAACTTCTGTTTCCAAAATGAAAAGCAACATAAACATATCTTTTTGCTGTTCAAATTCTGTCATAGACCCCACAGAAAACAAATCTTTGCAGTATCCAAGATCCAAACCTGGAAGAAACCTTCATTCTCCATTAGCCAGAGAGACTGAAGGTGGCAGATTGTGCCTCACCTTTCAAACTCAGCTATTTATCTGTGCTGGCAAAAATAAAGAAGCTTGAATGCTGTCTCCTACATCGAATAACCCTCTACACCTAACAGCATTACCATGACAAAAAGAGTACTTATGATTCCTCCTACACAGGAGTAGAGGAAGAAAAACTTGTAAATTGGCAGTGACATCATCTGCTAGAAAGTGATTCACACTTCATGAAACAGCAGGGAAAATGAAATTTACTCCCAACCACCACAAAGCTCTTTCACTGAATCAGTGTGTGGCAGAAATGATAGTAGGAGACATAAATCCTTTCTCTATTTTCCAAAGACAAGGATTGTGTAATGAGCTAGAGTGCATAGAGCAAAATTACCATATACTGTCACTGAAATATATTTCCCCTGTGGTTTTGCCAAAAAAAGGTATGAAGCCAGGATAGAAAATAAAGCAGGTGATGCTGGAGGCAGAAAGTGGATTAATACGCATCACCAGCGATATGTGACTGGCTTACAAAACAGTGCCTTGCATGACTGACAGCACTAGAAGATGAGCTGTTTAATATTCTCTCTGAAGCTGCCCTCTCCTCAGAACACAGCCACACCTGAATACACTGCAACCTCCACATCCTCTGCTCCACTGATAACGTGCTGAGGGAAGTGGAGAAAATCTGAACACGTGGAGGATAACGTTTCCCCACGTCTCTCTGAACCCTGCTGGACACTGGCAAAAGGAGAAATGAAATAATTGCCTAGTTTTCCTACAGAATTCCTCAGATGTAGCTGGAACTACTATTTCTATTACAGCAGTGCCCATGATGAGCAGATGTTTGCAGACAAATGTGAAGGATCTTGCCTTGCCACAGACTGTGCTTGATGGAATTATGTGACTTCCAGGCAAATACCATTTTCTGTCCATGGGTCAAAGCTTTGCAATCTCCTAATAAATTAGGCATGAGCACCATGCAACAGGAGAGCTGCCATTTATGAAGATAAACAAAGTTGCCTCCACTCTTTCAAATCTACTTTCAGCAAGAACTACCATATGCTGAAAAGAGAAATATTTATCAAGCTCTAAACAGAAGACAAGTCTGAAGCTCCATTTCTGTTTTGAAGAGAAGGAAACAAAAGATTAAAGTAGCTTTAAATGAAGTAACCT
Source organism: Peucedramus taeniatus (assembly GCA_013400575.1). Lineage (NCBI taxonomy): Eukaryota > Metazoa > Chordata > Aves > Passeriformes > Fringillidae > Peucedramus > Peucedramus taeniatus. Next base: position 32,881 of record WBNO01004228.1, read on the forward strand.
CCATTTTTTTTTAGCTCCCAATGCTCTGGTCCAACGCAACAGAAGGACCCCAAATACAGAAGAACATGAATACAGAAGACCCCAAATACAGAAGTGACACTGCTTTGGCCAAACCTCAGCAAACTTCAGGTTCTGAAGGCTACCATGCAAAAGCAACCATGATTTCAGCAAACTATTAACCTGGATATTAATCAAAAAAGTTTCCAGAACTTTGAGAACCAAACTGGGCACTGATTCAAGTAAGTGAGACCTCGAATACAGTTTTGCCACAACAACCTTACAAATTTTATTATTTCACCCAATTTTTATGGACAATCCCAGCTGTACTGACAGCTTTTGTCATGATTCAGTGTCCTTTTTGGAGCAGTGTGTTGACAAGCTGGAAACTGGCCACAAGCACAGGAAGAAAATAAATGAAATGTACCTTCCTGTTTTCATCCAATTTTGGAAAAGGCACTTGCATGGTGGAAAGTGGTAAGGCAGCCTACACCTGCTACAAGTTTCTTCCATTTTTAAATCAACTACCAATGTTAATAATGAAAGTCTTATACAAATAATTGGTTCAGTTTAACCTCCTACACAATTATAAGCTCCAACAGAAAAATTAAATGAAAGCATTACATAAAACACACATTTGTGTAAAAGATGCCTAGAAAATATAGAAATTAATCTGAGCTTTTTATGATTTTAAACCAAGCTGTGACTCTCTTGATGCTGGAAGGGGAAAAGGAGTTATGTGAGCATGACTCTTCTCCTGGACTGGTCAGTCCTTGCAGGAAGGGTTCTCTGTTCATGCAACACTTTTCTGGGATATAAAGTTCTTCTGTGGGATACAAACTTCTTCTGTGGGATATAAACTTCTTCTGTGGGATATAAACTTCTTCTGTGGGATATAAACTTCCACTTGTTCAAGGACCCAGCATCTGACTGGTGCACTGTACTTCTGCAGGCCTTACTATGTTTAGACTCAGGCAAGAATACCTTTATTTCAATAACAGTTGTATTATGAGTAAAAACTTGTGTTTGTTTACACAGAAGTTACTGTAATAGATATTCTCTGCCATTTCAAAACATTTTTTCAATAGTATTAAAAAACCAACTTAATAAATAATTATGGGACAGTCCCATAATCCTCATTTTGCTATTATACAACTGTAAAAGTGGAGTCTCACGAATCAATAAATGGATAAAAAGAGAAGCAAACCAATTACTGCCTCTTCTGAAAACAGCTTCTCCCTCCACATACCTCTCCCTCCTGTCTGAGAGTGAAGTGGAAGTATTTGCTCTGTGTCACACTGCCACTTCTCTTTGGTGACCCAGCAGAGGAAGGATCACCAGTGGCATTGTTGCCACTTTTACTGATGTTATTAAAGTGCAGTAAACCACTAACCCTGGCTTTAGTAGCAGTCAGATTCGTTTGGGTTTTTTTATTTTTTGTTTTAACACCTTTTGCACCTCAGTATCAAAACCCACAGAAACCAAAACCTGTGCTAGAGTGCTGAAGTGGACAGCAAGAGAGTCCAAATTAAGTAATATTTTCCTATGGCTTGGAAAACACAATATACATATCACTCTAATATTTACCACTAATGAATGCTTAAATCTAAACTTCAATGTCAAGGTCAGCTTTTTTTGGAAATGTCAGGCCCTACAAGGAAATAACATAGCTGGAGGCAGAGGAATGTTTAGCTAGAGATTCAAGAGGATGGCAAGTTATCTTTTAAACATTTTTTTTTTTTAATTTCAGGATTCTGGCTCAGTTCAAATTGCCACTAACATAGATTTTATATTATTAATAATAATAAAAAAATAAAAATTTAAAAAAGCAGGCTGATCCTTCAAAGGAGAGTTTAATAAACCTGAACAGCTTTCTTCTTTGCTGGTTGACCACAGTGATGTAACACAGTCCTGACACTCCTGACCAAAAGTCCTCAGGGAACTGGGGGAGACCCATGGGACAGGATGTCCAAGGGCAATTTGCACAGCTGTAACATTTCTATTATCCACCTGGCACACAGTTACAGCTCACCACATTGGCAAAGCTGTTGTAGGTGCACAGA